>JABCJZ010000416.1:0-80067 GCA_013184445.1 Fusarium sp. NRRL 53497 | reverse complement strand
TCCCTCCCCTCCCTCCCGTTCCGACAGGCCAGCCCAGTCCAGCCCAGGCCTGAATGATCTGAGCTCCCCGCCACGAACACCCCCAGCCAATTTTTTTTCGCCGATTACAGACGCTGTTCAAGTGTTAATCGCGCGTCAAAAACCTCCCGACGCCCCAAGCGCCGCGACTCTCGTCATTTCCAAACTACAACCACCCAACTTTTCGCTACTTGCCGGATCCTCTACGAGCAGTTGCTATCTACCTACGCTCTCGCTCTCGCTCTCACTGTCAACTTGATCTTTTATCTGCGAGCGCGCATGTCGAAAAGGCTTTCAAGCCGCTAACTCTATTGATTCACGTTCTTTACATCGATTGTAGTTGCCAAGTTCACTCTCGGCCTCGATCCCAAATTAGAAAGAGAGATCAGTCTGGCTACTGTCTCATCTCGCCTTCTCTCAACGAGCACTGGATCACATCACCTCATTCAAACTCACCTTCTTTGATTTCCAATCTCATCATCGTTCAACCTCGAAATAGTTTCCGCCACGGACGCCCTCAATTTAATTTTTTTGGACCATTGAATTGTAGCGACAGGGACCGACTTTCATTGATTGACTCGCTTGTCTTGGTGGATATTCAATTGAACCTGGCTCACTCAACCTGCCGCTCTCTCCAAGTTTACTGCGCCACGCATTTTACTTGAACTGCGCTCGACATTTCCTGCGATCTTGGGCTCACGGCATCGTCAATTAATCCCCGAACACATCATTCAGTGACTCGCACGCATTTCTCAGTCTGTTTGGCCCACAGCCTCGCGGCTTTCACGGCCATCGGCGGAACGCCCGGAGCGACTTGAATTGCGCATCATCCCCACGACTTGGGAGATTGCTCTGAGCTCGCAGGTTTCCAGGCTTGACTGTCTGGCCTCTTGACGCTTCTTGCGATCCACTCGTTCCCTCGTGGTGCGACTTTACTCACTGGCTCGATCGGTCTCAAATGTCAACCTTTACCGCCCTTAATGGGGGCTCACCCAGGACTTCAGATCCGCCTACTGTGACTATTGAAAAGCCTTCGGCAATGGACGAACGCGCACATAGCACATCCACATCTCAACCTCCGCCCACACCTGAAGTCTCGTCTAACCAGATTCCTACCCAAAGTGTGGACCGGCCACCCTTTCAATCACCTGGTTATCCCGATGTAGAAGCCTCTCACAAGCGGAAACGATCTGATTCTGTTGAGCTGCGCCGAGAACATGTTGTGCACGCTCATACACCAGAATCCGCTCACCCTCACCACGAATCGCGCGAGCCTTATGGAACTCCCTCGAGAGATTACCGTCCTTATGGCGATGAGCACCGAGACAAGGAATCTTGGTATTCGCATCATGCGCGCGATGATCGCAGTTATGACTCGCAGCAAAATTCTGCAACCACTCCCCATGGCCAAACAGAGGAGCAGATTAGCGATGCGCTTCGCAGGGCCACAGGCCAGATGGACCATGGTGACTACTCCAATGCCAGCCCAGAAGGTGATGATCATTCCATTATATATGGCGGCCAATACACACCTGAGCAGAGGCGTGACGGAGTTTTGCAGCACGATCCCAAGAAGCGAAAGAGGAACTTTAGCAACCGTACCAAAACAGGTTGTCTGACCTGCCGCAAGCGCAAGAAGAAGTGTGATGAGCAGAAACCCGAGTGTAAGCCTAGTTCCTATACTTCACTATTGACGAATCACTAACACAATTTCAGGTGGAAATTGCCTTCGTGGAAGTTTTGTATGTGCAGGCTACCCACCTCAACGCGGGCCAGGATGGCAAAAGCCCGACAACAAGGCACCCGCAGTTCCTCTTGAATCTAAGGATCCAACTTATATACCGCCTGGGGCCTATGGAATGCCACAGCAAAGTCCTTACGGTAATCAACCGGTGAAGCGCGAATCCTTGCCACCTTATCGCGGCCAGGCCCTCCGAATAGACCCCCCACAAGGCCGCCCTTTGGTGACCGACGACGACCGGCCAACGGCATCAACATTGCCCAGCGCGTCTGTTGCCAGTCCCGAAAACAAACTCTCTGCTCTGCCTTATACTCCTGCAAACGTATTTCCAACTCCCGTCAGCGCAAACCCTCAACCACCACCGCCCTTTGGAGAAAGAATGGCCAAGGACTACCAGCGTGTGCCTCCGCTGCACGACCTCAGCAGGACAGAGCCTGAGTCTGCTCACCTAGGGAACCAGCTTCCACAGATCAACATCCTCCATCCAACGAGAACGAACAGTCCTGCTCCTCCCCCGCCGGCACCGACGTCAAACGCCCAAGTTGCTGCCCAGCTGGCTCTATCGCACTCCCAGTTCCCTCAGAGACGGACCCAAAAGGAGGAGATGCTGTCAGGGCGGCATTTCTATCCTTTCGACAAGGAGCTTTGTCTGGAGCGCGAGCGTTGCTCTGCGGCTTGCTGGAGGTTCAACAATCTGACCACTCCCCCTACTAACGGTGTATCTCCTGAGGAGCGTGCTCGATTGTTTCTCGAAATCCTGCAGCCCCGAGACCCAGTTCGAGTTTCTCCCACAGAAGCTTCCCCGGTCACCAACATGGGTCGCGTAGGCAGACATGTCGCTGTCGAAACGCCCTTTATTTGCGATTACGGTTACAACATCACGATTGGCCACCACGTCGTTATTGGACGCAACTGTACCATCAACGATGTGTGCGAGGTCAAGATTGGCGACAACTGTGTGATTGGGCCGAACGTCAGCATCTTCACGGCAGGACTACCCATCGATCCTAAGAAGCGTCAGGGCGGTCAAGGCCCTCAAATGGGCAAGCCTATTACCATTGAACAGGATTGCTGGATTGGCGGAGGTGCCATCATTCTTCCTGGGAGGACCATTGGCAAGGGCAGCACGGTCGGTGCTGGATCAATTGTTACCAAGGTAATTTCAAAGACACCGCTGTTGAAGAAGCCCAAGGCTAACTCTTTCTTCAGGATGTTCCCCCTTTCACCATTGTAGCAGGAAACCCTGCGAGGGTTCTCCGCGGCATCGCTTCTTAATGCTTATATCTGGCGTTGCCTCATTTCTCACATGCATGACACGATACCCAGCGTATTCGCACGTGTAAAGTTAGCGCTGTTGATGGGCGCCTGGCCAAGGTCACAAAATGGACAACGATGACGAAGTGGAGCCAAGCGTTACGAAAGCCTCAGCATTGCGTCTTGTTGATTTGTTTCTCGTTTTTTTACTATATCGGAAGGATTTCTATTGGAGTGGAAGCCAAATGAGGCGTGAAAAGCAAAATATAATTGGAGGCGCTATGAGATTTATTGTGTGGGATTACGGGCCGTTCTGGGGGGGTAGACAGCCTCATGTGATGGGACGGACGTGTTGATGAATTGGGATGGTGGTATTGTTTTTTTGTTCGCGTTGCATGTGCTACGACTTATGAGAGATAAACAAGCCGGGTCGAGACCTGCAGGAAGATATCCATCCATGTTATTAATTGTTAGCCTGTCACGAATTAGTAAATACCTCTCTGAGATTGATATACTGTACCTTGTAGTATGTTCCCTTCGTTGTGCTAATAAGCTCGAGCTATCATGAGGTTACAATAGATCCTTCAACTGTGGCTATATCGTGCGACCTGTTCCTCGACCAGTCGCGATAACAACAAATACAGAACTGGGAATCGACTCCTATATTTCCTTGGTTGCTAGAGAGATGCTGATGATGCCCGCATCTGCAGCCTCATATGCAGCCCTAGGCCTGACCGACTGATGCTTTGTTCGTCGGTGAGTACTGCATAGTGGAAGAACACAGGTTCGCATCGAAACTCGCCCAATCGAAGCCATCTGCAGGGCCGAAGAAACTGTTCAGCGGGAAGAACTCTCCACAATTACCAGAATAATCAATATCTGGCATCGTAAAGTCTGATGTCCCACTGCCTGAAGTTGGCTCGCTGTAGGGGATTGTTGTATTCACCATGCCCAGAGTCCCGATTCCATTCATCGAGTTGATCGACATGTTACTACGGTTGAGAATAGCGCGAATGACCTTTGCACCGTGTCGTGCGTCTTTGGAGTGATCAGCACGTGCTTCCCATGTCCTGCAGGTATGTTCAAGTATCTGCATGCGTTGTATTCGGTCTTGTGGTCTGCTTGGTGTCAGTCATGTTCACACAAATCATAGCTCTTGAGCCTACGTTATATCAGTCGACTCGTGAATGTCCAGACATAAAATCATAGCCGCAATGAGAAAATCATGTAGGGTGAGACTTGAGAGCAAGAAGCGGTCGTTATACATACGACCTCCTTCTTGAGCCTCATGTTCAAACTCAAGATGAAGCTCAATAGTTCGAAGAGCGGCGGTACGGCAGAGTTCACGGGATTTTAGATATCGTTCCTGATTCTTGTCGGCACTGAGATAAGGTCGATGAAGTACGCAGATAGTCTTGAGATATGACGCTTCTATGATCAGTCGATGCATGATGGTGTGGCCTGGCACACCATATGGAGTGGTAGCGAGAGGGCGAACTCGAAAACACTCAGGAACGCTGTTGTGGAATGTTTCAAGCTCAGCCTGAAGTGCCATAGTCTCCTCATAAGGCGGTGATTCAACTCGAAGGGCATGCCGGAGAACACGACGCAGAAGGCGACAAAGATGAGACTTGGTCTGCCAGGCCAACATAGGGGTAGGCTCTGTTGGAGGACGAGACTCGGGTACGTCTGTGTCCTCGTCAAAGTCATCATCGGAGAGATTGCGAGGATGGCCGGCATCACAAACTTCTTGATATACCATAGGAGGCATGCCAAGCTGAAATGAAAAAAGCAGGTCTGAAGTTTGCACCGTGAACCAGGTTCGCCTACGCATCTCGGCTTCGAAGGGTTTGATATTAGGGGACACTCTCGCTGCGTCGAGATGGTAGCCGCGACGCTGAGCTAGACGGACGGCGAGTGCGTAGATAGACCATATTGTAGCTTCTGAGTCTTTCTTTTGAGTGTTGACCGCGCGGGCGTATAGCGTAAGTGCCTCAACAGAATATGGTCTAGCCTGAAGGTATTCCCCCGTAACGAGACACTGAGCTGAGCGCTGTACGTAAAACCCTGGCTCTTTTACCGACTGTAGATGAGGATGTTGGGGTTTGGGGATCATGGCTCCGAGACCGAGCACGGAGAACATGATACTTAACCATAAAAAGTTGGAGTTCTGAGGGCAGGCCCAGAAGAGTTCGTAACGTCGCCAGAAATGACGCTCGTGAATAAAGGGCACGGCTACGAACTTGGCGTTGAAGTAGGTGTTGACGAGAACATCGGCGTCTTGGCGGGATGGCATACTACCAAGGATCTCCTTAATATTTGTGGGCGAGATACCCCCAATTGCAATGTCTGGCGTAGGAGTTGAAGCCTCAGAGTCATCCTGATGGTCAGTATCGTCTTGCGTGCTGAGAACATTCTGAATATCATGGATACTCTTGAAAACGGCTTCCCACGACGTCTCACCATGATACGCAGCATCCGAACCCTCTTCAGCTCCTTGTTCAAAGGGATCATTCGTGTCCATTCTTATTTCTGCACCGGTTTGAGCACGTGGAACTTCTGAAGCCTGAGCCAGACGCATCACCATCTCTTCAAGCTTGGCCACCTTGAGCTGCATATCTTGCTTGTCCGCAAAAACACTTGCATCTCCATAGACGCAAGATTTTGGATCACCGCGTTTGTGACAGGCGCCACAAGAAGGCTTTGTGCGGTCGCATTTCGACTTGCGCTTCTGGCATATTGTGCATGAGACAGGTTTTCGATTGCGTGTGACTTTGTGGGTGTCTGTTGCTCGAAAGACACCTGTGAGGTGCTTCATATTAGGATCAGGCATGCTTCTATAATTGGCCGCTTAGTAACTCTTGAGATATTTCTCAGAAATAGGCGAGATAATTCAAATGAGGATATCTTGAGTTGTTGAAGACGACTAGCTGTGATGGTAATTCGGAGGCGTTGAATCATGTGAGTAGGTTGGGAATTCCAGCAAATTAACCAACAAGAGATATTTTGATCGAGAGAAATAGCCGTTGACTAGTCCAATAGTTGCATAATCATTTTATCTTGAGAAAACAGAATGTGACAGAATGTGGCTTCTTGGTTGGGTTGTACGTTGAGTTGAGCGGGGATAACCTAGAAGCGTTCTCAACTCCACACAAAGGCTGAAGTTACATCATTAGTACGCGTGCGTGGTAGGCAAACCATATGCAAGGTCAAACCGGCAGCAATATAAAACGAAGTAGTACTTGCCACATGTGTGAAAAATGTCCAAATTGTGCGAACTACCTGCAATGAGGGAAGAATGCAAAGGGCGGAGTAAACCGGGTCTTTGTTTACTTAAAGCCGACTCATTAAAGCATCCCAACTGTGAAACTTCACCTTAAAAACGTGTATATAACACATATATGTGTAGGTATGTATATATCTATGCATTCGATGATCTATAGTAAATATGTGATTCTAATAATAACTCCTCGTTCGCTTTTTCATACATGGCCCTTCCATCTTTATCATACAGCCAAAATCCAGACATGATATGTAAACGTTATATGCCAATGGTAGTACATGCAGCAGCAGTCATTTCGCTGTTTAAGCCCATCCTAAACTCCGCCATGCCGTTGTGTTGTACAATCATCGAGACTGGTGCTGTTCTAGCCTCTTCTTGTTCTCGTCAATAATCTTTTCCATCATCTCAAGCGCCCGAGTCTGGTCCTTCAACCTCGAAAACGCCTTGAACGTGTGCATGTCTGGCTTATATCCAGCGGCCTCAAGATCTTGTAGTGTGCCAACCGTCTGAGACAGATTCTGCATCGAGGCATAGCCCTTGGCGAGTGTATTCCAAGTGACGATATTAGGTTCCAGGCTGTGCTCTCGCATTGCCTGGAGCATTTGCTCCGCCAGCATCTTCTCTCTTCGCATCAAAAGACCATGAATGAGGATACTAAATGTGAAGAAGCTTGGCGATGGGTGAACTGGAAAGTCGTCAGAATGTGCTGTCGCTTCCTCAGCCTCTTCTTTCGTCTTGGAAATTAGAGTGTCTCGGAGCATGTCGCCGAAGACTTGCAACGCTGGGCGAAGCAAAGATTTTCGCTCGAGCATGACCAGAATCAATGTGTCGTGGACCACGCTTCCCTGGTCCTTGACTAGCTCTTGAGCCCAATTCTTCTCAGTTCCGCGCTCCTCTAAGCGGGATTTGAAGAAGCTGTAAAAAGACATCAGGTCATAGGGCCGGTAGATAGTTTTGATATACGATCGCAGCATGATTGCTAGAGTCTGTGAATTAGGCTTCCGTAGAGGCCCATCAGAGCGCTCGAAGAATTCATTCACAACAGGAATAATAGTATTCCTAAACTCCCAGTCTCTTCTCGGGCCAGATCTAAATTTCTCAGTGCCATCCAAGTCATCCTGGCTAAGGATTAGGGGCAGAGTATCAGGTAGTAGCCATTGCAGAGGCTCCAGGTCGAATTTCTTAGCGTAGATGCGAAGCATAGGCCCAAATGTAGGGACAGTCCATGGCGACGGATACTTCTTGTCGCGGCTCTCCATCTCCGCGAAATAGAAAATAGAGTGAAGTGTGTTGTTGAGCACGTCCACGTAAGGTGCTTTTGCCGCTCGTGCGACGTCGAGGGCAAGCTGTACGTTGGATGCCTTGAGACTAGTTTTCGCGCCTCTGAAAACAGTGGTATAGCATCGCTTGTCAAGCTCGGCGCCATTCTCAACAAGCAACAGGGGAAGCCGAACAGCTTCTGCGATATCTCCCTGTAGACAGAGAGACTCGACTAAAGACGTGAAGCTGACCAAATTGGGAGAGAAGCCCCTTTCGAGAAAGTACTCCATAGCCCGCTGGGGTGAAAAGGTATCATCGGATTCGGACCACGTACTCACCGCTTGTCTCGAAAGTAAGAGAGTAGTGACAACGCTCGCGAATCCCGCCGAGTTCAGGTCGTGGCCCCCGTCTGCAATACCGCATAGAATCTCAAAGGCCTTGGCTTTATGCGGGCCGCTAGGCGCAAGCTTCCTGGCGAAATGCAAAAGCGTATTTTGATGTAACTTGATACCTGATCGCTGTAGAATTTGTAAAATTTCCGCTGTTTGCTCAGTCGGCAAATACTTTGCAACATAGCCAAGGGTAGATTGGCGGAACGGAACGTGACCAGAGGGGATATCCTCAATGAGCTTCGCAAAAAGTTCAAGAACCTCGTCAGCTTTTGCAAAACGATCTCGCAAAACTTTGATATCTTTAAGCCTGAGGTTTGTTATGCAAAAGTGAGCCACGTCGAGAATTGCATAACCGGGAGGTAAAGGATCCAATGTGGCCTCGAGAACTTGAACAGCCTTTCCCGGACATAAATGCATCGTCGATAGCATTGCAGTTGGCCACATTCTCTTCCGAGATTCAACATCCAGTTCGTGCCAGGCCTTTTCGATATCTGAGACACTCTCCAATTCAAGCAGGAACTTGCCATCATTGAGCCATGGCCATGAACCAGGGTTGACAGGGTCCGCAATCAGTTCAATCCTTCGCTTCCAAGTGTTGAACTGCTGCCTCACAGCAATCAATTCAGCTCCAGAGTATTGGTGACGCAAATAACCCCATTGGTTATATTTTTCTTGCTTTTTCTTCTTTCTCTCATCGATCTTGTAACGCTCTTCGGCAGCTTTTTGAACCACTTCCGGGTCTCTACGAGGCCGTCGTTGATAAGATTGTCTGCTTTGTGAGCCTTTCGAGGAGCCTTTTCCTCTCATCCCTGATCTTTGTTCATAATTGGACCACCCATGGCTTTCCTGATCTTGCTCATGATCCCATTGTGAGAGGGATTTTGTCTCACAATCCTGCGAAGGGTTGGCAGTCTGCGTATCGAGGGGTCTCGGTTCTGAACTACGAGGACGTAATTGTGATAATATTTGAGAGCCGGCTTCTGGTAACGATGGCTGAGCTTCAAGATGGTATGAGCGAGTAAGTATTGAACGGTTGCTCGTAGTATCATGTCGTAATGCGAGAAAAGCAGCTCTTCGTGTCCATGCCCGTGGCGTTACAGAGGACTCGAGCCTCATACAGGCGCGGAGTATGAGAGCCGCTGGCATATCCTCCGTATTGGCGTTGACTCGAGGCCAGCTGCCTGCATAGTGGTCGCTAGACGGGTAGTGAATTCGTCGTAGTCGCTGATTGGAGCTGAAAGTCGAAGTCGTTAATTGCTCTGAATTTGGAAGTTTTTCAAATCTCTGCCGAAGTCGCTCATGGCGGCTCTATAATTTTAGCTCGGTTTGAGTTCAAACCAGGGACTCATCCAATCGCTGCCAGTTTTTCTCGGTGGCGCCCGGGCTTGATTTGGTTGTAGGCTTTGCAAGCTGCGGGTAATGGACGCCCCGGCCATTGACGCGCTTGGGGACGTACATCCATCTTGAATTTACATTTTCACCCCGCCAACCTTGACTTTTCATAACATCACCATCACTTAATATTCTCTGGTCTCACACTCGTTAAGCGCTCACTCAGCTGTTCAAGACAAACCGTCACCATGTCCTCATCACACGCCAGCCTCAGCGCTGCCACCGACGATCGAAAAGCCAGACTCGCCAAGCTCAAGAACCTCAAGCGCAAGCAACCAGGCGACGAAATCGTTGCGCCAGAATCAGAACGAGCTCTGTCTCCTCCCACCGAACTAGATGTTTCGCGACTACACGTTTCTGGCCGTAATTACGACCCCGAGACAAGAGGCCCCAAACTTGGCTTCGAACAAGACCCAACTCTCAGCCTTGAAAAGCCAACCCTCGAAGCACAAGCTGCCGAAGTTGAAGCCGAGGTCAAACAAAAGACGGCAGAAGAAGCTCAAGACGATAAAGGCGTCGATTTGTTCAAACTACAACCGAAAAAGCCGAATTGGGATTTGAAGAGGGAACTTGATAGAAAGATAGAGGTCCTCAACGTTCGGACAGACAACGCCATTGCGCGTTTGGTGCGCGATCGCATCACCGGTGCGCAAAAGGCTGCCACGAAGAATAAGGCGGTCGAAGACGCCCAGGGTACTGGAGAAGCAACTGGCATGGACGGTGTGGCATTGGTGGAAGGCCTAAGAGTCAGGGAGAAGGAGGAAAAGGAAGAAGAGCGTCGCGAAAGGGAAGAGGATGCTGCGTTAGGTGCATAACCAGTTAAGCATGTTCTTTGTACGTTGAATTTTGTCTCGCTATCTTTGTATTACATTTTAGGGGTCCGGCGCCTTGTGCGATCATGGTTGCACTATGTTTACAGTTATACCCGGTAATCAATCATCTTCCACCTTGCTTCATAGCCCGTGTCATGGCTACTCGTTGACTGAAAGGACTCAAGCTTCGCTCTCGTGCCTGTTCATGAGGCGGTCCTCCGTGGCCATGTTTCCTACCATCAAACCTTCCACGAGGTGGTGGCCTCTCACGATCATGTCGAGTACTGGGCCGATCTGGTCTCTCATCACGTCTCCCTCTGGGTTGGGGTGACCTTGAGCCCTCAGGGTGCTGGCGCCGGGGCCCATCTGGACTCTGTGATCTCGACGAGTGCCCTCTCGACTGTTTCACAGGCGCGCTTTCTTTGACAGGAGGCAGAGGATCTCGGGATCGGTACTGGTCGCGACGGTCATAATCTTCAGGAGAACGACTGTCGCCAGACACGGAGCGTCTGCGCCGAGCTTCAACGCGAGGACTTCGGCTACGGTTCGAGCTAAGGCTGCGGCTTCGGCTTCGACTTTCCTTTCGACCACCTCCTCGCGAGTTATCAGAATAAGGGCTTCGTCCTCGTCCCTGATGAACGGGGGATTTAGACCTGTCTCTACCGGGTGACGGAGACCTCGATGCGCCTGTTGAAATAGTGGAAACCGAGTGTAGAGAGACTGACCTATGGCGCTTTGTAGTTGACTCGATCAGCTCATCATCTCCCTTCTCACGCTTACGTGCGCGCTCAGCCTCAGCCTTAGCCAGCTCTTCATCGGCAACACCTTTTCTAGAAGGCTGTCAGTAAACAAGAAGCACTATCCTCTAAGATAAACTCACTTATTCTCCAAAGGATTCAGTGTCTCATTCGTGAGCTTAGGCATGAGCTTGGGGTTTCGAAACTGCTGGGACCGCGATGGGCGCGACAGATATGGACGCTCCTGAGCAGTTGCTTTACATTCATATGAGTAGTGGCGTTCTGAGACGGTCAGTACAAACGCAAAATCATCAGAACATCGAATACATATCTCTCTTTAGGCATTTCTGGCACTGGACGTTGGCGGGTGTTGGCCGGGATGGGCCGCCACGGCCTCCTCTGTAAGTAAACATTTGAAATGTGAAATGCTTTACGTGTAGGTTGAGTTCGACCTTTTCCTTTTCCTATAGCAAGACTGTGCAAAGGAGATGAAGCAATTATGCGCATTCAGAGCTTTGGCGACATTTCTGTTGGTAGTTTCGATGTTAAGGTCAGAAAGAGCTGATGTAATAGTTAAGTCTTGCAAGTGCCTGGATGATTCTTTGGTGATGTAGTCCAGAGCACGTGACACATGTGTGACCAAACTGAACCACCAGGATGGAGTCTTCAAGGTGAGTAGCAAGCTGAGGTTTGGACTCACGATGTATTGGATTGAGAAGAAAAAACATGGTGAGTTTTTCTAGAGTTGAAATATCCTTTCCTGTTTTAGGCCGTGATTTATCTGAAAGTCGAAAGCCTGGTCAACATTGGCACATCTGATGAGTTACGTGCATAATAGGTTGGCAATTATTCAGAGATACTTATCAGCAAACAAGGGACAAGCGAAGCGAGTATGGTATATGAGACTGTATATAGTTGAGGCAGTCAGACGTAGCTCAGCCCTCGTTTGCATGAGTGGAAGCGTCTTATGTTCCTGACATTCCCCCCGAACACTCTGTTGATAGCATTGAACATGAATTTGATAAACACACGAGCCCTCGATATAGGTAGGTCAAGAAAGAGACAGGGTAGCAATCAAATTTCGGCTATGCTTGAGATAAAAGGAGTAGGCCAGATACAGAGCCGAGTGGTGTACATGGTACTGAGTACAAGGCAAATGAGGTTGAAATTGAGAGGTTGCTGCTAACCAGTCGTACAATTTTCTCTTGTTTCAACCATGTTTCCTCCTTAGAAACGACGGGGACGCCACAAAATACCTTACTGTAGAGTGGTCGCAGGGAGTGGCTTGGACTGGATTATGCAAATGATGAATCAAGATAGTTAACCCAAGATTTATGAGAATTTCGTTAGTCGTTTCAGCCCCTTATGTATTATCTTCAATGGCACAGGGGTTGAAGAAAAACACAGAATTAACCTACCTTTTATATATTATAAAGTCACCTAAATTTATAATAATATCTTTATAAGGTCTATATTAGTTTATACTATAGTAGTCTAATATTTAGGATTTTCTTATATAATTTATTATTCTTACCCTCTTTCTACTATAAGAGAATTATCTAAAGGGGTTTCCGGTTTTTTCTCCTACCTCGAGGAATGGTTTGCTCGTTTTCCGTGTTTATCCCCATTTACGTGTAGACCTCGGTGCTTTTTTTCTTTCTTTTCTTTTTTGCCGAAGCCCATATTACAGTCAGCAACTCTCTGACGAACGCACATTTCAATTCTCGGTGGCTCTCAACACACGATGGATCGTACCTCAGTCGATGAAGTGCCGTCCATGGATTTTTCTGCGACACCCTCCACTAAGAGGAACGTTTCGTTCCTTTGACTGGCCCGTGCCCTCAGGGTGGGAGAAAACCCCGGAAACCCCTTCAGATAATTCTGTAATACCAGAAGGAGGTTAATCATAATAAATTATAGGAGATATCCTAAATATTAAATTACTATAGTCTAAGATAATATAAACTTTATAAGATATTATTATAAGTTTAGGGAGGACTTTATAATGCATAAGGTAGGTAGGTCGATTCCGTGTTTTTCTTCAACCCCCGAGCGTGCCTCTTCATCTCGGGCGGGACGCCTTCAATTTCAGTGGCTCTTTCAGCGCCTCCCAGCGTCTCCTCTCACTGTGTGTCCTGTTGTGCCGCTCGCTCCACAGTAAAGTGACAGCCCAGGGCAGGCGGGCAGGCAAAGCGATGGGCCCCGTCCTTGTGACAACCTCCTCCCAAGGCTCCCCCTCCAAACCTCGACTAGCCAACTACATCCAATTCAGCCCACCAGCATCACATCACATCGCATCGCCCCGTCTTTGCTGTCTTGTGCGCCTCGGGCCGCCCTTTGTCAGAAATTGGTTGCTGCCGATTTTCTCGTCCTTCGATTTTCCGACCTTTCGCCTGACCTTGGAATTGGGCGTCACAGGGCGATTGCTTAGGTTCCCTCTTGACCTCCATCCCCCGATTCTGACCCGTCTCACTGCGAAAAAGAGGCCGCACCTCAGTACTCAGTATCAGAGATTGGGCAGCCAAACAGGCGTACGGCAACCATCGTCTCTTCCTCCGAACAGAATCAGTTGGGGAACAATGCATCTTACTACACGACGATGAGCACCGAGACTCTGTTTTCCTTCTGCTGGTCCGCTTACATCGAATTCGCTTCTTGATTTTCCTGATACTGTCCTTTCTGTTCCCGTCATCACCGCTGCAGTCTCAGCCGCAGCCTCATCCCGTACCTGGTCAACCGTTGCTCTCAGTCTCCTGTCTCAAATCATCATTGGCATTTCTACCGCCTGCGCTATTGGATTGGCTCTGTAGCCTTCATCACAGCTCATCATGGCCACTGCCCAAATGTCTCCTGATATTCCCAAACCCTCGTTCGCCAAGGTAAATTCCACCCCGTGCTTGTCTCCTCTATAAGTGGTCCTCTTCTTTCGAAGGAACCATTGTTTTTCATGGTCCGGCACTAACTCATGCTGTTGAACAGGTCGCCGCCTCCGTTTCTAAGGACTCCGTACCACCTTCGGTTCGACAGATAGCCACACCGTCTAAAGAAGCACCCATGAGCTCGACGATACCTCCCACATCTACGGCGCCCGTAATTGCAAATGGCCGATCTGGCAAGGCACCAGCCGGGAAAATGTCCTCCCCGCAGCCTGGAACAACTCCCAGCCCGGCCGAGCATAGAAGCGGTGAAGACCACTTCGTAGGATCTCTAAACGACTTGAGCCTGAGAGAAAAGGCGCCCAGTCTTGTCGTCAACGGCAGCGGTCCTTTAGCTCCTGAGAGGCCTACAGTCGTTATTGGTAGAGATAGCGGATCTGATGATTCTCAACGAGCCGATTCTAGTTCCGAACTCGGAACCAAGCCTCCTAGTCTGGATGGAAAGAGCATCACTTCAGGCACAACCTTTGCCCTTGATGAAAAGGAATCGCTGAGGCCTGATGATAGCGCGAGTGTCAAAGCTGCCGCGGAAGATGATGATGCCTTCTCTATTCGCGGGTCACTACTTGCCGGATCTCGCATGGGCTCTGAAGTAGCCGCTCGGGCTCGAGGGATTCATCTTGGCGATATTCCCGAGCGTAGGCTACCGCAGCAAGCTCCAGGCGTTGCGACTCAAGGAGTTCTAACTCCCCAGAGCTCATCATCCGAACAGCCTCCTGGTGCCCCTCTTGGTGCCCCTGGCTCAGATGCTCTTAATGTCATCTATCGACAGGCGCCGGATGACAAACTGCTTGAAGCCATGGCATCGCCCAAGGACAGACTCTTTCTCCTCAGATTGGAGAAACAGGTTATCGATTTTGTTCAAGATTCCAAGTACGTTTATTCCCCTGTATCCGTCACGATTTATACTAACCAGCCTTTATAGGGAACCATATATGGATCTCCCACCATCCAACTCCTTCTGCAGAATGTTAACACACAAGTTGGCGGATTATTACCATATGACACATTCCTTCGAGCCTCACGTTGGATCTGTGCGAATCTTCAGGACACCTTTTTGCCGAGTTCCTACATCACTCGCGCTCATCAACCCCAGTCCCAGTGCGCCAAGCAGCAGCACCCCTCCTCCTGCTGTTCTTCCCAAAAAGATTATGCGACGTGGCCAAGATAGTGAAGGCGGCCCAAGTGCTAGCCCCTCTAAGCCAACCTCTGAAACTGGCAGCGACGCCAAGGATAAGCCCGCTGCCAATCAGAAGTATGTACAATCTCAAAAGTTGATTTGAGATACTCGAACTGACCGTCTTCAGATTGACCAGGGAAGAGCGAGAGGAGTTATACAAACTAGCCCGTGAGCGTATTTTCGGTAGCTCAGAGGAGAATGTCACAGGTAGGCGATGAAATGTTATCAGTTCAGAACAATCCCTAACAAGAATTATAGAAGACGGCGACAATGGCATTTCGAGAGCCAGTTCAGTGTCTGCTAAGGACAAATCCAACGTGGGGAAAAGAGGAAAGACTGGCAAGCAACGACGTGATGATTCGGATAGCTTTGATTCACGACACCAATATACGCCATACTGGGGACCTCAACAACAGACCTGGGTCCCTCAACCGCAGTACATGCCACCGCCAAATCCTCAGTATGGTGCTCAAGTGCCACCAGGACCAGCATACCAGGGTCAAATGGCCCCTGTCTACACTCAACAAGGTCCTGGATATCCTGCCATGCCTCCCATGCCGCCAAACCAGCCATATCCTCAATACTCAGTTCCTCCGGTAAGTTGCATCTGAACAATTCATGATTAATACGAATACTGAATTGTTTCATTAGTACGCTCCCCAAGCCGCCCAGCAGCGGTATCCACCTGGCGGAAGTCCCATGACCAACTACAGTGCCCCCGTACCTCCAGCAGGACCACAGCAACCAACATGGCAGCCAGGTTTCGCTCCTCCTGCTCCTCCTCCTCCTGCTCCTCCTGCTCAGTTCCAGCCAAGGGGAGGTACTCCCACTGGCCCTCAGGGACATATGGGAATCCCTTATGCCTTTGGACAACTCCCAGCAAACCTCAATCCCCATGATCCCAAGAGTCAGCACCCAATTCCTGGGAGTTACAATCGTAACCACGCTTTTAACCCGAAGACACAGTCGTTTGTGCCTGGCAGCGGCATGGCCCCTGTTCAACCTCCCCAGCCTCCATTCACTGCTCCTGGATCGCACCACGGTAGTCCTCAAGTTGGATCACCCCATCTTGCCTATCCTGGCGGCTATCAACAGCCAATGCCTCAACCTTATGGGGGCGGATATGGCATGGTGAGGCAGGGATCCAGTAGCTCTATGCCTGCTTATCCATCTCCTCGCGTTGCTCACGTTCAGCATGCACCACCTCTGCCACCTGTGATGCCTCAGAACCCTCAACACATGGCTCCCCAACCTCTCGCTCATAATCCAGCTCCTTATAATATCCCCAACCGACCTAACATCCCACAAGGGCCTAGCCAACCCTTTTTGCATTTGCCAACATATGGCAACCCGGCCACTCTACCCCAGAAACCGGCCACTGGAATTTAAACAATGTCATTGCTAAAAGGGGGAAGCATGACATGGTGTTCACAAATTGGGAGAACCACAAGGCGTACACGGCATATTTAGCATCTTGGCGTTATCGGTGGATAGGGTGGATGACATGAATTTGTAGGCCACGGCCCAATTTACTAGACGAGTTCAATACCACTTTGACATAATTCTTCTTGGCCAAGGAAAATCAAGCCAGGAAAGGGTGGAGGAGGTAGAAGGAGGCAGTTTTATATGACGATTGAATTCAATTCTATGGCCAGGAATGCCAGAATTTTCATGCCTACCGCAACGCCATGATTTTATTGAAACAATAACCCATGCTTCATCTCACATGCATGCCAGGGGGAAATATCCTAGACTTTCCTTGTCTTGGGGACATCGCCTTCTTCTAACCTGGACTCCGATATCTAGTTCTCAGTTCTTCTTTTCACCAAGTCTCTTTACTCAGCGGGCTCTCGAGGTTCCCTTGGCTCACGTGGCTCACGCTGTTGACCACCGCCTCGGCCACCACCTCGTCCACCTCGCTTGCCTCCTCCTTGTCGGCCACCCTTCTCCTCCGACTTACCTTCGCCCTCTTTCTCGTTGCTGGTCAGGTTGGCAACAGCCAACCGCTGGGACAGGTCGATCTGGGTGCGGATAGTGTTTGCCAGGTAGCTGACCATGAGAACGTCCTGGATATGGTTGTTGAAGTCGTGCTCGATCTGTGAAGGATCGACCTTCGGGGCGAGTGACAGGGCGTTCAGGAGGTACTGGCCGACAGCGTTGTTGGGCTCCTCATCCTCGTCCAGAACACCGTTGATCCACTCGCTGGCTCGGTCGAGAAGGCTGATGGTCTGCTCGATCGATCGACCGAGGCCCTCAATGTCGGAAACAAGAGGGGCTGTTCGGGACTCGGCGTCCTTTGCGCTAGCGATCGCCTCGAGAGCACTTCGGTCGGCATCACCGTAGAGAATCTTGTGGGGAACCTGGATGAAGAGGCAGCTGTCGGCAGCACGCTCAGCGTTAACGGCTACGGGAGCGCTAATGTAGCATCGAGACTGAATATCCTCGCCGGGCTCGGTAGAGATGGTCATGTGGATGGCGGGGTGGGGGAATGTGCCGGTGTCAGGGCTGCCGAAGAAGTTCTGGATGAGGGCGCTGAAGCTGTTGAGCTCGTGAGAGGTGGTGTACCAGCCGAGGAGGGACTCGCCGCGGTTGGCCTTGAGGGTCAAGGCAAGCATGTTCTTCTGGTACTCGACATCGACCTCGACTTGGTCTTCCTCTTCAGTGTGGGGGATAGCGAAGCACGAGCGAACCTCGACTTCAGTGCCATCTTCAGATCGGGTGCCGACGAGGGCACCAATAACTCGAGTGGATTGCGTATCTCGGATGTCTCGTCGAACGGCGTGGTCGAGGATAGAGAGGACAGCCTATGGCGGAGAGAAAGACCGTGTTAGTCAAGGGTATGTTTCTTTGACAAACTATCCAATATCAAGCTCAAAACACCAAGATAGTCGAGACGAGAGGGGTTATCGCAATCGTACCTGAGGCTGGATGTTGACAGTGAGCGGGGCAAGGTTAGTCTGGATGCCCACGGTGTTGGGCGCCAGAGGCCTCGCCAGGTGGATGAAGCTCTCAGAAGCAGCAGCGGCCATACTGGGCAACTTGGGGCTGAAGCTATTAGGAGGGGAATGTAGATGTATGCGGAGAAATGGGTGAGGCCGGGCCGGGTCTTCTCTGGTCACTCTCTCGCGAAGACGTCCTAAATTTCGCCGATTTTGAAGAATTGCAGGTTTGGCGGGACGGCGCTGGGGTTGTGCGCGCTAAGATAAGTAGAGAGATAAGGCGTTTAGTGGCGTGTGTCTTGAAACCCCACCACCATGTGGCTTGACGACGCAAGGCTGACGGTAGCCTTATAACTTTTTTTCCGCAACTTTTGCCTGAAGGTGACAATTTCTTGAATCGAACAACACGAAGTACTCGCTTTTTTACAATTTCTCACTAGGATATTGACTGCTGGCAACTGATATAATGCCGACACGTGGAAGAGGAGGAAATTTCAGGGGCCGCGGTGGTCGTGGTAGAGGAAGAGGTGGTCGAGGAGGCAAAGCGACAAGTCGATTTGGACCTAATCGAAGATTCGACGGAACTCGACTTGCAGACAATGCGTAGGTCTTGGTTTTCAAGGGAGCTTCCTATAAGTATACTGATTGTGTATGTAATAGATCGGAAAGCTCAGGATTGGAATCGGAATCTGCGCCTGAGGATGAAGTGATGGACGACGTCGACTCAGAGGATGAGGACGACGATGAGCAGACAGCATCTGCGAAGCCATACATGGCTCTTCTGCAAAGCTTCAACAACGAAAGTAGCGCCCACAATGCCAAGCGACGAAAGTTGGATCACAAAGAGTCTGCCCAATCTCAATCTGACAAAGACTCTTCTGGGGAAGACTCAGAAGCGGACGACCAAGATGAAGACGCCGAGAAAGACATCGATCATGCTGAGGACGAACCTGAATACCAAGTCGAGGAGCAGTTAGAAGACGACGATGATTCGGAAGACGAAGAAAACCCAACAGATTCTTTCGACGTTCACTTTGCGCACCCTGACGACGATGTTGTCGCCAAGAGAGTCAAGGCAGTACAAAAGGGCGATTGGGCCACAAAACGGGCGCTACTACAGGCTTTGAGGGCAACTGTCATGTATCCAGGTTCCGATTCAGGATCTGAGGTGCCAAAACCCATTGCTGGTCTTGATGGGCTGCAACTCAAGCAGAAGCTGAAGGCGACTGCCTCTCGCAAAATCGGCGAGTTTGACGCCGTTCAGCGCAATTTGAGCCCTTTGCTTTTCAACTATAATGATGTTTTGTTCTGCGATCGCACAGTACGAAACTCGGATTCATTGCGAGAGTTGACATGCCTTCATGCTCTCAACCATGTCTTCAAGTGAGTTGCCTGGTTTTTCAACCCACAAGGAACTAATCACTAACCTAATAAGGACTCGGGACCGCGTTATCAAGAACAACTATAAGCTGGCCAAGGAAGGCCAAGATGCCGACCTGGAATTGCGAGATCAAGGTTTCACCCGTCCAAAGGTACTCTTCCTCCTGCCAACACGTAACTCGTGCCTTCGAATGGTCAATATGATTCGTGATCTCTGCGAGCCTGATCAACAAGAAAACCGCAAGCGATTCGACGATGGCTATGTGGACAAGGAGACCAAGTTTGGTGCCGATAGACCAACCGACTTCAAGGATCTCTTTGAAGGAAGCGACGATGACATGTTCCGTCTGGGTATGAAGTTCACTCGCAAGACGATCAAGTATTTTTCGCAGTTTTACAACTCAGATATCCTCTTTGCCAGTCCTCTAGGTCTCCGAATGGCCATTGGCTCTGAGGAAGATAAGAAGCTTGACTTTGACTTCCTGAGCTCAGTCGAGATGGTCGTCGTGGATCAAGCAGATGCTCTTCTCATGCAAAATTGGGAACATGTTGAGTTTATCTTTGAGCACTTGAATCTTCAGCCCAAGGATGCCCACGGCTGTGACTTTAGCCGCGTGCGAAATTGGTACTTGGAGGACTGGGCAAAATACTTCAGACAGACCATCGTCTTGTCTGCCTTCAACACCCCTGAGTTGTCTGAACTCGTCCGATTACATTGCCACAATTGGGCTGGAAAGTTCAGACTACAGCCTGAGTATCCTGGAATGCTATCACAGTTAGGCATTAAGGCGAAACAGACCTTCTCAAGATTCCAGTCTAGCTCTGTCGATAAGGATCCTGATGCTCGATTCGAATATTTCACCTCTGCCATCGTCCCCTCACTTGCCAAGCGGGCAAAGGATGCTACTGGAACCCTCATCTTCATCCCCTCATATCTCGACTTTGTTCGCGTCCGCAACTACTTTGCAAATTCGAGTGCCGTCGAGAATGTCACTTTTGGAGCAATCTCTGAATACGCAGATGTCCCAGAAGCATCTCGAGCACGCTCACACTTCCTCAACGGCCGTCATCGTGTGCTGTTGTATACTGAGCGAGCGCATCACTTCCGACGATATCAGTTCCGCGGTGTGCAGCGGGTCATATTTTACGGATTACCCGACAACCCCATCTTCTATACTGAAATTGCTGGCGGTTATCTGAGCAAGAGTGAGCAGGATCTCAGACTTGAGCCTGGTCAAGGAACCACCAAGGTGGTGTTTTCAAAGTATGATGTGATGAAGCTGGAGCGAATCGTGGGCTCCAAGAGAGTCGGTAAGATGATCCAGGACCGCGGCGATACCTTTGAATTTATTTAAATGTATTTCATCTCTAGAGTATGTAGGAAAAGTTGATAAGAGTCTGGTCTGGTCTGGATAACAGTTCAGGTCCATTGTTTCAAAAGCCCAGGGATTAGATAAAACCATAATCGGGTCATGATATAGTAATTGATACAGCTTTTGTACAGAGCTTCACCCCTCTCATAATATGGTATACATGTCGCTTCTATGGCGAGTTCTTTTGTTGCGCCGCTTTTCTCACTGACTCTGGTACAATGCCTGCGGCCATCTCCTTTGCTCGCTCAGCATTCTTGTCTGCCGACTTCTCAGCCTCGACCTCGGCCAAACTGCTCTCATCCCGCATCGGTCCAGTTCCAGTCTTCTCGCCGGCCTTGAGGACCATAAACCTTCGCACCATCTCCTCAAACGGCACCTCGCCGCGGAATTGTGTGACCTTCTTAATGTTGGTCCTGGTAACGGGTGTGTGGTCATGTCCGAGCATACGATCGCGGGCGACGGTCTTGGCTGTCATCATGAAGCGTGAGTCCTTGGGGCCGTCGACGAATTCGAGAATGGCGCTCTCGCCCTGGTCGTAGGTGTTCTTGGATTCGGTACGGACAACACGAGTGTAGCCTCCCTCTCGGGTTAAGTATCGTGTTCGTAGCTCGCCTAGTAGCTTTGGCAGGGTTGTTGTAGGTGTCTGAAAATGATCTTCTTGTTAGCATGACTTGGTTCTGTGAAACTGCTTCTGGTTGACGTACGTATAGGATACCCTGTGCTGATCTCCGTGCGGGCTCGTTGTCCCTCTTCGCCAATGTTATGAGCTTTTCTGCCATGCGCTGGGCTTCTTTTGCCTTGGCATAGGTAGTGTGAATGTGTTCGAATTGGACGAGTTGAGTAACCAGACCGCGCAGCAAGGCCACACGGGCTGCTGAGTTGCGACTCAGATGTCTGTATTTGACAGTACCACCAGCCATTGTGGTAGATGTTTATAGAGTCGAGTTGGTCGAGAGGGGTATTAATGCGATCCAATGGAAATACTCGACTTGAAAAGGGTGAAATCGATTGTTCGTCGCTGTGCAAGTGGGCGGCTCCCGATCCGCAAGACTACGATACGGTACGGTACGGTATCTTGGTGGTCAGTTTTTGGTGGAGGGAAATTTTTGGCTGGGCCTTTTTCGGAGCCGGCTTGTCTTGTCTGCCGAAAGAGCCTCTGCGCTACGTCAACCCACCACCAACAGAACCTCTTCAACAGCTCTCCAAAGGGAAAATTGCACGCGTAACGAGGGCAATCGAGCTCGCGCACGCTATGAGACGTTGTGTCTAAGCTTCATTCGACCCTCACTCTCGAATTGGTCGACTCCAATACGTCAAACACCCGGCAAATTACCGCATCTCGGTCAACCGGCCAAAGCTCTACATCATGGGCTTCACTACCGGCTTTGTACGCAACTCGATGAGCTGAAAATGATCTCTCTTGCATGATCTAACGTGCTAACTGTGACTGTCAGACCGGCGGTGTCACGCTCACCCTCTCCCTCGCTTACCTCTCAGTGCTCGCTCACCAACGTACCCGCGAGCAACAAGGCTCTGCCCTTCGCGCACAAGCTCTCGCTATCCAAGGCTTAATCGATCCTCTCCCACCTCTGCCACCCCCTACACGGTCTGAAGTTGCCGCTGCTCAAAGGGCTCAGATTGTCGAGATTGCCAAGGACCGATGGAACACTGAAGTTGAGAACGCCGTGCGATGGGTGCAGTACACTGACTGGGTTCAAGTGCGCGAAGGCCTTGAAGACACTACATCGCGACTGTGGGCCCGAGCCTTTGGTGTCACTCCCTCAGAAGCTGTTGACGAGGCTGGACGAAAAGTTAAGGAGACTGAACAACAGGCCAAGCCCATCGTAAAACAGGAGGCTGCTAAGCTTGGTGATATCAGCGGAAAGGCTGCCGCTGCGGCCAAGAGCGCTTTCCAAAAGGCAAAGGCTGAGAGCAAGGAGTTCGCCAGTGTTGTTCTGGATCACAGCAAGGATAAGGAGAACGTGGACATTGCCCAAGAAGACGGTGCTCTTTCGGCACTGACTCCTGTGGAGAGAGCGCTTCAGCAGCGATTTAACAAGCCTGACGACAAGGTGAACAAGACAGTGGAGGAAGTGCTGAAGGACAGATACAAGCCTATGGATTCTATGGATAACACGCAACTGAGGGGAGTCTAAGGGAAGGGCGTTGAACAAAAAGGTGAATGGTTGATGATGAGTGGGTGGAGAGTGTGAATATTTGTTGTACACTGCTATTGTACCACCATTTCCTAGAGTCACCCAAATAGAAACCAAGTTTGGGATTGCTTGGTATGATCAACTGAGCTGTTGTATCAAGTGAGTTCATGTGATAGCAGCTTTTAATCACCCCTCAATATGAAGTATATATACTGTCTCCTGGATCTGCAAAGGATTTCTTTCTCGGAACCATCAATTACCGCCTCCACTAGTATATATCGACGACGCGCATATCAACGAGAAATCAAACTTATACAGCTGAAGGAACATGGCTGGCGAGGAATCCAAGTCAGGGGGCAGCAAGCACCACAAAAGCCAACACATTAAGAGTCACCATAGCAAAAGCCACAGCAAGAGTCACCATGGTAAAAGCACAAAATCGGGCACAGGTAGCAAAGCCACCGAGGATCTATACGGCGTAGAAGTGAGGTCTACCAAGAAGAAGGGACATCATCATCACAAGCCGAAGCTGAGGGCACCACGAGGCTTCCTCGCTCTTCTCTGCTGGGACTCTTGGCTTCCTTTTCCTATTAATTCCAAGAAAACACACAAGCATAAGCAGAAACGTTCGCACAAGCATAAACATGATAAGTCAAAGAAGGAAAAGCCATATTCAGGAACCTCTCATCGTGTGGAGTCTTGGGCTCAGGAGGTGCCTGCTGAAGCAGCGCCAACCGTTGCACCGCCATCTATGGCATCGCGAGCTTCAGAACCAGCAGCTCCAGAGCCTCCAATTCCAGCCCCGTCATCGTCAGGGTCATCCCCTCCGCCTCCGCCTCCTCCTGGGCTTCCAGTTCCAGCGCCTTCGCCTTCACCTTCAGTATCGCCTCCTCCGGAACCTCAGGAAGAGGCCAAAGCTGCATCCGCTGCTTCTAATAACGGTAAGAGCACTGTTATAGGTGGACCTGCACCATATGATACTAAATTCAGTGAAAAGAGCCAGCCAAGGGGTAACCCAAGGTCAAGACCATTAACTCGTCATAGTGCCAATCAACATAGCGTGGTTCGTTATGCTGCTCAAGGAACAACGGACTCTATGGCACGAAGATCAGCTCAGGATGAGTCTAGACGGAGAAATTTCGATGAAGATGCGAGTCGGCGGTTGGCCGAAGCACATGAGAGGCAGAGGCAACAAGGAGACCGTCAGGGGCGATTGCAGAGCGAAGAGCATCAGAGGCAGAGGCAGGGAATGAGAGATGCTGGACGAAGACAGATGATACCGGTAGGAATGGCGGCGAATCGGCCACTCTCGTTGCCTGCATCAGAGAGAGTGTATGCGCAGAGGACAACAGACTGGGTATTAAACGGTAGCGGTCCAGAAAGCATAGGTCGACGACCTGGAGATCAAGGAAGCAGAAGACGTCAGAGTGTACCCGGCATTCAGTACGAAGAGGTGATACCTCGCGATCCTTTAGTCCCCAGCACGAGAAATGGTGGTCGGCCAGAGACAAGGAACGACATTGCTTATGACGGCTACAGCTCCAGCTCCAGCTCCAGCTTTTGCTTCGGTGCTCCTATTTTGGACTAAAGAGTTCCTGCCTCGATGATTTTTATTTCCGTTGCTGGCACTTAAATAGCAAACATAGTCCTTCAATAAATCAGTTGAGACATTAAATGCTTCATTTCTGTTTTTAAGTATCGAGTTGGTGCGATGTGAGGCTAGGAGCAGGTGTCGTTAGTAGAATCGAATCTCGGTGCCTTTAAAGCACAACTCACAACTTTTCTATGTGCTAGTTGACTTGGTTGCTAAAGCATGCAAAAATTTAAAGACTGGTGAGCAATCGTGTTAAAGACAAGTGTCAACCGTGGCGTTGGTCTGTGGATGGATGCCTAAACGGCGTCTAATACATTATCTTTCCTACTTCGCTACCTACTTACCTGTACCTTAGTACCCAGGTCAGAACACTTATTGTCTTTCAGTCATACACCAAATTGCACATTCCGTCTCACACATCAACACCATGCTCTTCGGTAACCAGAAAACGAGTCTCGAGTCGTTGTTAGAACGTCGGCGTCCTTCCCAATGGCAAAAGTTCTGGTCTAATCCGTGTACGTTTCTGGCAAAGTACTTATATACAATTCGTCGCGTTCTCCATGAACTTCCTACAAACCCCGTGTCAGTAGTATGTGTATCGGACACGCATAACTCTCAGCCAAATCTACCTCCCGGAGATGTACTCATTCATGCCGGGGATCTCACACAGTCTGGGTCGCTGA
This sequence comes from Fusarium sp. NRRL 53497, assembly GCA_013184445.1. Classification (NCBI taxonomy): domain Eukaryota; kingdom Fungi; phylum Ascomycota; class Sordariomycetes; order Hypocreales; family Nectriaceae; genus Fusarium; species Fusarium sp. NRRL 53497. The sequence goes on along the minus strand of JABCJZ010000416.1, from coordinate 54,937 downwards.
AAGAACTCGAGGCTGCAATCGCTTGGCTCAACTCTCAATCACATGCCCACAAGATCATCGTCGCAGGAAACCATGACATACTGCTCGACAAAGATTGTGGTCGCTGGAAGAATGCCGCAGTCGAAAGAGAAGGACTTGACTGGGGAAATTGTATCTACCTCGAGAATGAAGCTACAACCATTACCTGCGCCAACGGCCAATGCTTGAAGATATATGGAAGTCCTATGTCACCTCGTCACGGAAATTGGGCATTCCAATACCCTCGAAATCAAGATGTCTGGGCAGACACTATTCCGGATGATATTGACATTCTTGTCACTCACAGTCCGCCTTTTGGCCATCTCGATCTGATGAGACTTGGCTGCAGCCATCTTCTTCGAGAACTTTGGCGTGTGCATGTTTCTGGGCATGTCCACGAAGGGTACGGACACGAATGGGTGGTATTTGATAAGCTGCAGAAGGCATATGAGCGGACTTTATTTATAGGTGGGGTATTGAATGTGCTGGCGGTGTTTAAGGAGCTGCTAGTTTTATTCTGAAAGGCTGAGAGGGTGGCGGGTTGTCAACTTGTCAACTCTTCCATTGTAGGAGGATACGGGATGATGAGAGAAGACAACCGGTGGCTGTATACATCTAGAATTTCGGCCAATAAAGGCAACATAAATCACAGTCTCTGATGCAGTTGATCCAGCTTCTTGTTGGGCGTACCTTGGCTGAAAAGTTGACTCAGCTTACGATAAACGAATACGATGGGAAAGGAAGCCTCAACGCTATATCCGAATCTGATTAGAACCGACCAGGGGAAATAGGCATTTTATCAATCCAAGGAAATACAAGGACTTGGATCACGCGATAAAGGTCTTGCTCTGTGGTGACTTCTCCGGAGGAATACCCCACTTGTTCCGTTTAGTGAGCCGGCATACCGGCAGCGGCCGGAAAGAAGGGCGTCAAGGGCGGGGCGGGGCACGGAATTAGCAAAATCGGGGCCGTTATTGGCTTGCGGGGTTGATTGAGGCTGGCTGACAGTTTTCCACGGCTTCAAGCCAGCTTTTGATGGATTAGGATGACACTTGAGTGAAGGAGAGGCTGACATAAAACTCGGAGCAGTTTGATAAGAGTCTAGACGAGAATTCGGCCGCAATTGATTAAGAAGCGTCCAATCTGTTATTGCGGCCCCTCCGAATCATCCTAGAAAAATCTCCAAGGAGATACCGTATATTCCGAGGTTCTTTTCAGGGTCTCTGTTCTGGTTCGATGCGAGGAAGCGAGGTCGGCAGTCGCCGGCGCAGCTCAGCTAAGACAGCTGAGGAAATTTTCCAGTGGCAAGCTGATAGCGATTGGTAGATCTGATGGATATGGTGGGCGATTCGTGGCTCTGATTGGCTGAGTCACAGACTTTCCGAACTTGGCCGATTATGCCGTGCACATGTGCAACAAGGAAATCCATCGCTGACGGGCTCAGTTATACCGTCGCTCTCATTGGCAATTGCCGTTATGTCTAAGAACCAACTAGTCCCCAATGCCGACTCTTTATCATCTTTTACCCTCCCCAGCTTCTGTCTTCCGTCTCCCGAATTCTCCTCCTTCAACTCATCTCGATACCCATTGTCTTGTTTGTGATTTGCATTGTTTCGTCTTATCGCCAGCACTCTCGTCATCCTTCCGACCTGTCCCGCTACCACAAGGGCCCCCAGTTCAGTTGACCGTTGAATTTTTGGCCACCTTTCCGTTCGCCTCTGTTTCGTGCTGAAACCTTCACTTTTCATCCTTTCAAAAACAAAAATTCTCTCTCCGAAACAACATCAATCACATCCGCCATCATGTCTTTCTCCAGCCTCGTCCAAGATTTGAGCCTCCGCGACTCCAATGGCGCTCGCCGCCCTCAGATCCCCGGCCCCCGCTCATCCGTCTCTACCCTCGATGACCGAACCTCGCACGTCTCACGTGCCATGTCCTACGCCAGCACCGCTGCTACCAGCGTTAGCATTTCTGGCGACATCTCAAGCCAGCTTCATGGTGGTTACTTCCACCCTCTGGCCCGCTCATGGCAGGCCGAGCGCCAGCTCACCAAGGTACGTGGTGCAATTGAACCCTTAGTTACCAAGAGCGATGCATCTAACCTTGTGGCATCTAGTCCATGCTCATCTACCCTATCTTCGTTACCGATGGCGAAGGCGACATGATCCTCGTCCCTTCTCTCCCTGGCCAGCACCAACTCAGCTGTGACAAGCTGATTCCTTTCCTCGAGCCTCTCGTTCACAAGGGCCTCCGCTCTGTTATGCTCTTTGGTGTTCCCATGCAAGCTGGTTCCAAGGATGCTCTAGGCACTGCCGCCGACGACCCCGAAGGTCCCGTCATCAAGGCCATTCAGATTATCCGCCGCCGTTTCCCCCAGCTTTTCATCTGCTGCGACGTCTGCCTCTGCGAGTACACTTCCCACGGCCACTGTGGTATTCTCCGTGATGATGGTAGCCTGAACAACCAGCTTTCTGTCGATCGTATCTCTGATGTTGCCATCGCCTACGCCAAGGCTGGCGCTCACTGCGTTGCCCCTTCAGACATGAACGATGGCCGCATTCGTGCCATCAAGCTCAAGCTGATTGAGGAGGGAATTGCCCACAAGACCGTGCTCATGTCGTACTCGGCCAAGTTTTCCGGGTGCTTGTATGGCCCCTTCCGAGACGCCGCCGGTTCAGCACCTTCATTTGGTGACCGCAAATGCTACCAGCTTCCTCCCGGTGGCCGTGGTCTTGCACGACGTGCCATTGTCCGAGATATCAACGAGGGAGCCGACATTATCATGGTGAAGCCTGCCAGCCAGTATCTCGACATTATCAGTGACGCCAAGGATTTGGGTAAAGATCTTCCCGTGGCCGCATATCAGGTCAGTGGCGAGTTTGCCATGATCCACGCTGGAGCCAAGGCTGGTGTTTTTGACCTCAAGGCCATGGCCTTTGAGTCAACAGAAGGAATCCTGCGAGCTGGCGCTACTATCGTAGTCAGCTATTTCACCCCTGACTTCCTTGACTGGCTTGAGAACTAGACATGACGAATACCATATATGATACAATGCGTTGATTTTACGGGCGTTGGGGGGTGTTTTGGTCGAAAATTTGGGCGCTTCTATAAAGCAGGGGAGCAAGGGAATTGGACACGTTTACATGAAGAGGCATTACATGGAGGGATAAAGAATCGCTCGCTGATGACGAAAGAAACCTTTGTACAAGTATACACCACACGGTTGAGTCTCCATGACTACATGGCATATCATGCCCATGTTTAGCTAGATGTGAGCTGATAATTCAAAAAGAACATGAAGCAAGAAACGTGATCAGAGCGTTAAAGTGACACTTTGATATGAATGTGACTAAGTCTGGGTTGCGCAGCTCGGTTGTACATGGGGAAGAAACGTCGCGGGCTGTTATGCTAACCTTCCTACTCCTGGAGCTCAACTTCGGATGACAGGAACAAGATGACGCACCGCCTGTATAACCAGTCTAAGATGAAGTTGGCAAAAAAACTAGATGATGAAGCGTGATGGTGATAGTCATGTTGATCACAACACACATTGAGCCATTGACAGAATCAGGGTGAGATATGCGACGGTAGCAATCAAGATACGAGATGGGGCCAGGGCAAGTTTATATGTTTTATGTTACGGATTCAAATTGATGTGATATCTATGCCAAAGTATACAGTGTATCCAAGATAAGTATCGAGGCACGAGGAGTGGCACTGTCTATCCACCAACCCCTATCGCCTACATTGGAAATCTGGGTCCTGTTGTTTTTGTCGTCGTCAGCCGTGAGCTCATGATGCGCCGTGTTGACGCCCTGGGCTCTCCTGTTCCTGAAGTAGAGCCCAGTTTTTCTCCACATAGACCTGCCGCTATCGTGTCAGAGAGAGCGAATAGCACAAGCTTTACTCGTTGTTTCGTATTGATGATTGAGATCGATCCCCGTGAAGAGGATGAGATCGGAGTCAGGATGAACCAACAGACGAACCAACAGGCGAACCAACAGGCGAACCAACAGGCGAACCAACAGATTTGCCAAGTTGTGATCGACTACGCTTAAAGTAGGTATCTTCAAGCTTTTGGGGTTGATATAAAGTTTCGATGTCTCTCTGCATGATTTATGCTAGAAATTATGGCATTTTACAGTTCAAGATGGCGTCGTTTCTGAGTTACGCTTCACCGGGAATTTAGTCCAGCTGTAACGTCGGAAATACCACCTTGAGTGCTGCCGCCAGTCGTGTTAGAGGACAGCCTGGAGTGATGCAGGTGATAGATGACGATGACGTTATGATCATCAGGGCAGATTTCCCGTCTTGCGCAAGGCAACTGAAGATGCTTCCCAATGGCTTCGTCGTAAGGTGAAACCGGTTAGCCGAGCCAAACAGTCAATATACACAACCTCTTTGAAGCTATCGTAATATTCAGGTGAGACAGTATTTGGTGCACCGTTGGAATGTCTGCACCGCAATTCAGATATAGTAGATTGAAGAGAGTACAGAGTAGGGGGGAGTGCGTACGCGCGTTCTGGAGGAGGCATCCCAGTATTTGGAACCCTACATGTTGGAAATAATTGGGCCTGGTGGGATGGTTTCGAGGCATCTTGGACTGTGTGGTGGGTCTTAGTGAGAGGAGGTTCGATGTCAGGGCGAAACAATGCGCATGAAGAGGGAGAATGGGGTCATTGATGCTAATTGATTGGAATTTGTTATCCTGGGAGTGCGTAACAGTAAAGCAATTGGAAGTAACTATTGAGGATAGTTCCAAATAGGCCAGACAATACAAAGTAAGAGTAGACGGAAATAACAAGAGGTGATGGGATGGGACAGGGCGGATTTACAGGGGCAAAGCCTTGGCTTTTTCTTAGCCAATGCTTATTATTCCGCCATAGTACCTGAGCTGAGACCCCAGTTTTAAAATAGACGTCTCACCATGGGACAAGAACAGGAACAAGGCATATCATTCTTCATTATTTGTGCAAGTTGCCGTTGCCGTTGCCGTTGCCGTTGCCGTTGCCGTTGCCGTTGCCGCCACCGCCTCTGCCGCCTCTGCCGTTTTCCCCCTACACACCTGGTGTTTGAGTTGTATTTCTTTGAGCCGCATTATCCACTCATTGATTGTAACAACAAGAAGACCAAGTCCCAAGCTTTCACATTGTGACACTTTCCTTTCATACTCAAGCTGATACTTGAGAAAATCGGTTATCGGCATCCTATTAAGCACTGGTCTTGCAATCGGCAACCATCTTTTGTTCCAAAACTCCACAGAGATGTTGCAGATCCCCATTCTTCATCCCTGACCCTAACTAGCATGAGGCTGGAATTGTCGAAGATCGGTAGGTAGGTGGGCAATGTGGGTAGTGGATATGTATGTCGTATCATGGCTTATACGCTTTATGCTGGAGCGAAGCAGGGCGTTTCAAAGCAAATCAAGATATTGAAACGCAACGCGTCTCCAGTGATTGACGTTTGGTTCATGATACGGTGCGAGCTGATAGGTCGTTTATATCAGTTCATGCCTTGGTAGGTGGAATTCTGCAGTCATTCTGGAGCTGAAGCTGGAACTGGAACCGCAAGTGTCTGTGTCTGTCACTTGTATAGCAGTGACACTGTGAGATACTGTATAACATCGACTGCCGCTCCCAACTTTATGTATACTGGGGTTTCTCTTTTTGTTTCCTTCCTCTCCTCGTCGTCCTCCATTGTTTTCTACATCAACGGCCGCGTGTTGTTTCTCTTAGTATCAAAACTACAAGAGATCCCCTGGTGGTCATCTCTTGGCATCTCTTGTCCTCTCTCTCATCCTCGTTTCCCTCCTCCACAGCTGATCTCTCGGCAAACACTCGTCAAGATCTCCTCCAGTTTTTTGTTTTTGTTTTTTGGGTCTCTACGGATATTGTTATTCTATTTGTGATAATACCAATTGGCTCAATTACTACCTTCCTTCTATTTTCCTTTCCCTCTTTGTTAAGCTCTTTCCTTTTGGTCACTCCAAGCCTCTTTCCCATCTTGAATCCTCGACCACTCCCTTCCTCAATTTCTGTCGAAACCTTCTTTACATGACTCCCCACCAAAACTCTTCCTTTCCAAATATGAGCCGTCATTCTCATTCAATACACTCACTCTCTGACGAGGAGAAGATGGGTTTACTCGATAACAGGTCTGTCTCCGACGTTGACAGTGACAGCGGTCGAGATGACCAAGACCATCATCATCGATTTCACTATGAGAAATGGGCAGGCCCCATTCTCGCTCCCGTCGACTACGTCCGATCAACCCCTTGGAGAGTCTATCTAGTTCGCTTCGCCTGGTTCTTCGTTCCCAGCTATCTTCAGGGACGACATGCTCGGGAGCAGATTCGACCAGCCAAGCTCGCTCCTACAGCCTACCTCGACGGCATGCGAGGTGTTGCCGCTCTTGTCGTCTTATTCTGTCATTTCTTTTACCAAGCATTCGTCATCGCCAAAGGCTGGGGTTGCGATGATGCCCACTACAACATTCTGAAGCTACCCATCATCCGATTGTGGTACCAGGGTCCTCCAGCTGTCTGTCTTTTCTTTGTCATCTCGGGATATGCTCTATCCTACCGACCTCTCAAACTTATTCGCAGTCGAAACACTCAGGACTTTTCAACCACCATCAGTTCTCTAGTGTTTCGACGAGGCATTCGTCTCTATCTCCCCACAGCCATCTCCACCCTGATGATTGTCTCCTTTATTCGCTTCGGCGTCTACGAACGAACGCGAGAGTTTGCCATGGACCGTACTTTTATGAGGAATGTCAGAGAACCTCATCCCGTAAGGCTTGCAACAAACTATGCTCAGTTCGCAGATTGGGCAAAGGATATGTTCAAGTTCGTTCACGTTTTCGGCTGGAAGACCCACGGTGGAAGCACCAGTAAGTCAAGTCATTCATGTCAGTAGGCCCCGCTAACCATTTACCAAGACTATGACCAACATCTGTGGACGATCCCAGTTGAGTTTCGATGCTCATTGTACCTTTTCCTTACCCTGATAGCCACTGCTCGACTTCGAACTCAGTACCGATTCATCACAGTTGCCGGCATCATGTTCTTCACCTACAGAAACTCACGCTGGGAGTTCCTCATGTTCCTTTGTGGCATGGTCCTTGCCGAGATTGATCTCATCCGTGGTGCTCACGTCTCGCCTCCTGCTCTCCCAATCGAAGAGAAAACACAGTCCACTCGCCCCCGCTGGTACCAAAGCGCATTCTGGGCAATGGTCAGCATCGCAGGCCTTTACCTCATGAGTCAGCCCGATCAGGGGGGCGATAGAACACCAGGATGGATCTACCTCACGTCGTTAATTCCTAAGTGGTGGGCGGCTGAGAAGTACAGATACTGGCAGTGTACAGGCGCTGTCATGTTTGTCCTCGCGGTGAGCCGCTCGGCTAAGTGGCAGTGCGTCTTCAACTCGGCTTTCGTGCAGTACCTGGGCAAGATTTCTTATGCCCTGTATCTTATGCATGGACCCGCCATTCATGCAGTTGGATATCACTTCGAAAAATGGGCTTATGGCGTGACAGGCATTGAAGGGCACCGTTTCACTGCCGGTTTCGTCCTGAGCTCATTCTTCGTGATTCCAACGATCTTTTGGTGGGCTGATATCTTCTGGCGGGCTGTCGACATCCCCACGGTCAAGTTTGCCAAATGGTGGGAGAACAAGCTCACAGTTAAGTCAGACTAGAGCTCATGGCACCGAAAAAAGAAAACTGATTCGTAATATTTGGCGTTTGATGATTAGCATCTCATAAGAGTTGGGTCTACAGAGGCTGGTCTTCACAACGAAGACCCATTGCATGGCGTTCAGGTGGTTACTTTCTATTATACAGGAGACAGAAGCGACTCCATTTTGCTGCTGAGAGAGGCCTACGGGGTGTCTGGTTTTGGTAGCCTCCGGGCCTCATACACAATTGTTAAAACAGTCACATATTAAAAGAACTGTTAGATTATCTTCACGTCTCATGCGTGGGTGCAGAGAGATAAATAAAACAAAACATAACTTGTATTTTTAACTTGGTCTCTTGCATATCCATATCTAGAGACCCCTGAACTCCTTGCTATCCTGAATGTATGGTGACATGATGCGAGCCGTCTAGTCATCACCAGGTCTCGCATAAACCTTCTTGCCTGCTACCCAGGTCTCTCTCACTCTAAGCGTCCGCAAATCGTCTAAATCATAAGACTCGACAGGTTTGTCAAGAACCACCCAGTCAGCCAAAGCTCCCTCACGGATAACACCAGCCCGGTCATCAAGAAAGGCGCCATAAGCAGGTGCTCCAGTAAATCCCCACATAGCCTCATCCAAGCTCAATGTCTCCTCTGTAAGCCAGCCGTCGGGATTATCGTCAGTTCCTCGACCAGTATGCGGACTGCGGCGGGTTACGGCAGCGTATATACCTTGGAATGGATTGGGGGGTTCGACAGGAAAGTCGCTGCCGAGAACAGGGCGAGCGGGGAGAACAGAACGCATGCGGTAGGCGGAGGACGAGAGACGGTCTTTTCCGAGGCGAGAGAGGGCGTACTTCATGTCCGATGTTGCGTGGGTGGGCTGGATAGAAGGGATGATGCCGAGGGAGAGAATACGCCGTTGGTCGTCTGGGTGAATAATCTGAGCGTGTTCGATGCGGAAGCGATGGCGAGACTGGCAAGCAGCACGAGCTTCAGTCTGATCCGGTGTCGAAGGGGAAGCGCCCTGAGCAGTGGCCTCGTTAAGGCACTGCTGGACGAGAGCCGCCTCAAGAGCATCAACAGCATTTCGATTGGCGAGATCACCGATAGCATGGATATTGACCTGGTAGCCGTCGGCAGCCCAACGTTGGGTCACGTCAGTGAGAGCAGATGCGTTGATAAGGAGTGAGCCTGACGTCGAGGGGTGGTCTGAGTATGGATCGAGCATGGCACTACCCCAGCTTCCAAGAGCACCGTCTATCCGGTGTTAGCTATAAGGAAAACTACAATGACTCAAACACATACCTGCGAATAGTTTGACACTCTGGACTGCAAAACGGTCGTCATCTCGCGCGAACCTGACAGCCACCTCTGGACAGTATGAGTTTCGCTGAGGGCATTCTAGCATGGCATATACACGGAGAGTCCATTCATCACCTGACGAGAGTTCGTTGAAAAGAGTTAGAGTGTCTGGAGTTGCTCCAGCATCGTGCATGCCGACGAGACCAACTTCGTTAAGGCGCTTCATGGCAGTCTTGACTGTTCGAGCCTTGAAGTCCCGGCCTGGTTGTGGCCAAATGGAGATGACCAATTCCATAGCGTTATCACAGAATACACCAAGGCCAGGCTCTCGAATAATTTCACCTCCTGGAACCACCTCAGGGAGATCTGGTGGCAGAAGATCGAGAACAGGCTGGGAGACCCAAGCACAGTGCACATCAATGCGGTCAAGCATGAGATAGATGTTGCTGAGCTCTGGATCCTGAGCAATATCTGACTGTTTAACTTCTTAGTATGTAGCAATGAACCATTAGGTAGAGTCACTTACAGCTGTAGGCATGCGTCCAAAGAATGTCTGATCCCATCCGACACCACGAACCCAATTCTCCTTTGATCCAGCCCCAGGGTTCGCCACGATATAGTCCTTGATCCTAGTTCGCACCTCCTCAAGAGTCTCGGCACCAAACAAGTCAACAGAGTGTAGAAATTCGCCATATTGAAGCAAGTGGCCGTGTCCATCCCATAGTCCTGGAATTACATAGCCATCTATGGTTGTCTGATCCGCATCTCGTGGACCAACAGCTGTAAAGATACCATTTGCAACAGTGAAGCATTGAGCCTCAGCCTGGTCAGAGTCTTGTGTTCGGATAGAATTGTAGCAGTATGTGACTGAGTTTTCCTCATCTGAAGCTGTGAGTGGCTGTTGAAGGCGGTATGCGACTGCAAAGGCGACGACTATGAGGGGGAGGATAAGGCCCCATCTAATCAGGGGACCTGCACCAGCCATTTTCGACAGTCTCGTATTAGGCTTGAAGAGAAATTAGGGGGGGGGGGTTGAAATTATAACATTTAGGTTTTATAAGTGTTGATAAATGTTGAGACGATATCGGAGCCATGATTTGATCGCTGTATGGTGTGCATGTTATCGATAAGAATTTGACATTTTGGTGGGGAAGTGACATTGGTTTGAATAAGTAACTACTTATATCCATATAAGTTCAATCTTCTATAATAAAAAACACGTATTTATATTCTGTTTCTCTCTTCTCTTATAGAAGCATGTCTCCAAGTTATTATCTATAGAGCGATTTCTCTGTTACGTGGTAGCCAGGGATCCATGTAGCGTTGTTGGTTCTGTGCCTGAACTTACCCCAGAGTCTTAGCTCTCCACTTCAGTTCACACCTTAATTGAACTCCTGTTGTAGGGCGACTTGAATATCCCACAGCTAAATGAGTGCTATCTCAAGTGATATCCGATCTTGAATATTATTAGTAATCTTCGGGTGGTGCAAGTAAACATTTGGTAGCTGGCTCTTACACACCGAGTTTCTCGAACCTCGCCGTGATATGCAGAGGAACCATCATCAGTCCACGATGAGTGATAACTTACGGTTAATAGGCTGGATCTGAAAAAGTGCCACAGAAGCTGATACTCTGAGTATCTGCCATCCAAACCTTTCATCCCTACTCGATCCATCGTCAACGTCCGCGATATTGGAGCTGCTCCCGGTAGCTCTATCCGTGCTGGACGTATCTTCCGCTCTGGAATGCTCGACGCCGCAGCCGCCGACCCTGAAGCCATCTCCTGGCTCGCTTCCAACGTCAAGACCGTCTTTGACCTACGCAGTGAGGAGGAACGCGCTGCGTATCCTAGCCCAAAGATCCCAGGTGTCAAGTTTATCTTTCACGAGCGCGTTGCTGAATATCCTCAACCTACACCTGCCGACTTTGCTATTGATGATGGCAGAACAGCTTGGAGGGAGCAGCTGATGGCCGTTGTGGCGGCGTACAAGCCTTCTATTCGGGCGGTCCTTGAGCACGTGAGGGACAAACCCAACGAGCCGTTTCTATTTCACTGCACTGGTAAGAAAGCAAGGCTGTCATTTCGAATAGTTGTAATACTAATTACTTGTTTTGTCAATAGCTGGCCGTGACCGCACTGGCGTCATGGCAGGCCTCCTCCAGACCCTCGCGGGCACAAAGCAGAAAGACATCATCCTCGACTACATGCTATCGCGCATCGGAACTGAACTAGCACGTGAGCGTCTCATCATGTTCGTCAAGGCAAACATTGACGTGGAGGACACTGAAGTGCCTGGCTTTTGGAACATGGTTAGCCTTCGCCCGAGCTTTTGGAAGGCTTTTGTTGAGGGTGTCGATGCAGAGTACGGGGGATGGGATGGCTACGTGAGGGGTCTGGGCTTCTCTGCTGAGGATTTGCAGACGATCAAGAAGAACCTGAGAACTTAAGATGATCAATACCTTGGGGAGAATTGGGTAAGAAGGCATTGGAATGAGTGAGTTGGTTATTTCACGTTGAAAAATACCATGACTTGCGTATAGCAAGCGTAGGCGGCCCTCGAATACCAAGTAACTAGAATCTTGGTTCTATAACAAATGACGTCCAATATTCAATACTACCTCTACCTAAGTATCTTCCAACCTTGGCATGGTGATTCCCCCATCTCGATCTCCCCATCGGCATTTCACCTCTGCATCACATCTTAACAACCAAGAAATATTAAAGGCATGTATCATCATAGCTAGGTACCCTGCTACCCTCCTCTCCCAAATTACCAAATTATTCCCAACCATTAACCGTTGAGTGCTTGACTATCTGAGTACCTATTCATCTCTAGCCCTATGACATCACCCCCACGATCCCCTGTTTTAGAACCCATGGACCCTGCATCTTTACAAGGGCCCACTGCCCATCCACCAATCATTTTTCGTTTTATCCCACCTAGTGACGTTTCAGTGCACCTCTAAAACGTCAATTCCGCCACTGCAGACAAAGAGCCGATTCGGCTTCTTTGTTTATTTCCAAGTTTCTCTCCTCGTTCAGGGTCTTGTGGTCATTTCTCTCTTTCAGGGTCCAATATCAATCCAGAATTAATTCTCTTGATCTGCAGACACTCAAAAGCTACCGACCAGGTTTCCCTGTGTATTTCATCAGTGATCGTAATAGGTGATGCAATAAGGTCTTGGCTACCTAAGATACTTGCTGTTATCAAGTTTACTATCTGTTTATGGCACGCATCCTAATATGTAGTAACTATATAATATCCCTTTGAAGCCACTTTGAGGTTAAGTCCGAGAATCATCAATACAATACAAGCCACACAATCACAAGCACAATACCACCTGGCAGATTGCAACTTATACATTAAACACTTCTATCCATTTCACTATACAACCAATCAAACAACATGCCTCTTACACGAACTCACCGTCACTCAGCTCCCCGCTCGGCTCCCCGCCGCTCCATCTTCAGCACTCGCCGTCGTGCTCCGGCCCGCTCTCACCATCACACCACCACCACCACCACCACTACAAGCACAAAGCCCCGTCGCCGAGGCATGCTTGGTGGTGGTGCTGGCCGACGAACACACGCTACTACTACTACTGCCCCCGTTCATCACCATCAGCGCCGACCTTCTATGAAGGACAAGGTCAGCGGTGCTCTCCTCAAGCTCAAGGGTAGCCTGACTCGCCGCCCTGGTGTCAAGGTATGTTCATTCTAGCCTCAATCTATCCAATATCAACCATATGCTAATTCTGACAGGCTGCTGGAACTCGACGCATGCATGGTACTGACGGCCGTGGTGCTCGTCACCGTCGCTACTAAGCATCTACAACAATCTAACATGACACTTAAACATCTATAGAACTGATACCCTCATGGATAAATGGACAAAGGCCAATGGACTTATATCACTTATATATGATTATGATAGCGTTGATACCACCTAGTGGGAGTTGAGAGAAGAATTGTATAGTATACCATACCGCTACGAGGAAGTTGAATCGTGCCCTGTCCGTCGCCAGCGACTTGTCTGTCCCAATTTTGTAGTCAACCCTCACTACATGATCCTTGACCCTACTTCTGCCCCAAATCCTACAAAATACCTGTCCTTGTACTTTCACTTGCCATTGTTATTATTTTTGCGGGTAGCTCCCGTTCCCCTGTTCTCATAAACTTCCATCACCGTTCCCGTAGTCACCAATGCGTCAATCTCGTGGCCTGGAAGTCAATAACGATGGTAATGCGCAGTAAACTTATCAATGCAACTCGTCTACATCAGAAGGTGATACACCTGCTGGGCGATAAGGAGGCGCCAACCGTATATCCTTATGCAGCTTGGTTGGTCTCTGCAGTGTATATGGGCTCCGTACCAACTGGAGCATTGATGTCGAAGAACCCCGGCGGTGATGAGCTCCGCCACACCCTGCTTCTATAAGTTCGTCAACATTGGTGATGGATAGGCGAGTCAAGCTCAACCGCTTCCTTTCGTATGTCTTGGCCGAAGGGCTGGCATCCATACCATTGGGTGCAAGTTCATCCAGATCGTGCTTGACGGTCTCAGTGATATGCAGATGAGTGTACTGCTGGAATTGGACCTCCAATCTTTCTAGTGCTTCTTTGCTGGGTGATGGGTGCTTCTTCATCCCGTTTGAGCCGACGGTCACAATTTCTCTAGCCCCTCTCTCCCAAACTTGTCGAGCTTGAGAGACCGTATCAATCAATGCCCCTTTACTAGGATCAACAAGCCTATGTCTTGGGCGGCGACTTCGAATCAGTCGTCCCCTGTCAGATGTTGACAGAGAGCTCAGCTTCTCACTAAATCGCCTCGGCGGGAGGTCCATGGCACTGACTACAGAGCTACGTTCGCTGCTAGGTGTTGAGGGTCGCTCAACTCGAATCCGAGGTGTCGAAGATCCAACTGGTGTACTGTTCAAGAACCTATCTTCAATGTTATTGTCAAATCCCTTCTCAGACTCGAATGGATTGCGTGGCAGAGGTGATGGAGTCCTTGCCCTATCGCTCACCCCCTTCTTCAATCGACTTTCGAAAGTTGTTGGGGTGCGCTTGTCACCACGTTCAGAGAACGGATCTTCAATGGGTTTTCCATTCCTCAACGACTTCCCGTCATCCGCCACTGGTTTTCTGTTCACCCGACCTCCGACAATCTGCTGGACTTTGCTTTTGTTGAGGTTACCCCCTTCGTTTAGGCGGAGCTCAATGTTACTGATCGGGGATAAGTTCTCGGGCGAGGCTCGTGAGGGAGGTGTAAGAACAATGTCTCTTCGAATCAACCTTTCACTTTGTCCATCGCCCGAAGGCGATTTAGTTGGTGCTTCTTTTTCCTCCTGGACTGAGGCCTTCAGATGAAAGCGGTCCCATGCATTCGAGACTTTGGCACGAACTTTTGATGGTAACATACGAGTAAATCTTGAGCTCGAGGAGTTGATCCGTTGTGGTGATGACTTAAGGGCATTTGTCGCAGCTAGCATAGCAACTAGTTTCCCGTTGATTTCTTCGCCACTAGCAGACTCTTCTCGGATGGCGGGAACATGAAGCTCTTCCGCGACACGGTTTCTGACATTCTTGTCAACTACCCCAAGCGGCACAGGCGTAGAAACTGCCAAGTTGATTGTGGGGTGGAACTCCAGAGGATCAAAAGACGGTGATCTGGTTGGTCCGTGGCGCCGTTGCAAACTTGCACTTGTCCGCTTTTGTGATATGTCTCTGTGTATTCCAGTTGTGGCAGCTCGTCTGGGAACTCTGCCAGGGCTCTTTCGTGGCGAAAGCTTAGCAGCCCGCGAGTTTCGAGGGTACTTATCGGATGACTTGGGTGGTGTTTTGACTGGAGAAGGAAGGTCCAACGGTGAAATTGCCTGGTTACCTCCATTCGAGAGTGGCTCGCGTGGGGTTATGGTCCGGCGCTTTTTGGGAGACGAATTCTCTTCACCATTCTCAAGGCACTCAGGGGTGGAATCGTCTAGCAAACAGCTTGCCATTTCTTCCACGGTAAGGGGGCCGGCCATTGCTCTCTTCTGGGGGATCCGCTTTGGAGTATTGTTCGCACTTGGCTTTGGTACTATGCCACAGTTAGTGAGATGACATTAGCGAGAGACGAGTAGAAGAATGACATACTAAGCTAGCCAGATAGTGATGGCTTTGGAATGTTTCTTTGGCGACGTGATCCCAGAGTCCTTAAAATATTCCTATTTCTTCTCTTCCCATATGTGACGGTAGTTGACATGCTTGCCGCCTCAAATAGTAGCAACACAATAAGGACGCAGATGAAGTGGATGAGTGGCTTTGGTCAGCGGCGAGTTGTGAAATGAGTGGCTGTAGTTGATTCAGTGAACCCGTCGAGGGTGAAGTAAAAGTGAAAGAATTGCAGGCGGGCGATGATCGGCGAATGTAGTTGAAAACCCTAGGAAACAGGGCCAAAGTCCTTTACCAGTATTAGATCAGCAGAATGCCTTCATTTCTCAACCAAAAGGGACTCGTCAGGTCCAAGTATGGGGGACGTGATGATGAAGAATAGAGTTACGAAGTTTGACTATGGAAAGGGGGGAACGTCACAGGGAGTATGGAGAGGGTGGAGATGAAGAAAGGAAGGAACTTGCTCAAATGTGCCGGCAGACAGATTTTTATTTAGCAGGCAGGTGGCTTCCAGAAACGTTTTGAGGAAGGCAGCGGGACTGTAATGCTGCGATATCGGTCGAGATTCGAGATCATTGCCTGCCAGTGCCAGCAACAGTTTCGGTTGATTCTGTTATACTGGAGGCTTAGCTGGCCTAGATTGTATGTAAAAGGCCTGATACCTCAAATAATAGGAATCGATCCATATAAACCTTTGCAAAAACTTTGATATAAATAAGATACACCCCTCAATTTCCTTAACAGCCATCTGCAGCACAAGCACAAGGTTGATGTCCTACCTCAAGAGCCATAGCACTATGACGCCTCCTCGCCTTGTTATGAACGGAGCTTCAACAAGAACATTGCCATACAAGGTTGCACTGCAGAATATGTTCCAGATGCGATTCGTCAATAGCCTCTCAGAGCCATGCTGCCCCTGACTTATATCAAGCGAATCGGCAAGAGGAGAAGTGTTTAAGAGCCAGACAAACCACGACACTGGCTTGGCCATTATAGGCCTCCGAAACATATAAACTATGCTGGCTTCTGCTCCACCCAAGTTGAAAAGTGTTCGATAGAACTCTGAATATGAATTTGTTCTCTTTAGAGGTCGTGCTATTTGTAGTCTCAATTCTCTTCGGTAACTAACTACCTAGGGGATTGCCAAATATAGATCAATATGTTTAAAAGTTAACGCCAGAAGATAACGCCAATGCGAGCTTCGCAATGAGGAAATTGTAGCTTGAGACAGTATCCATCCCTCTGCTCGTGTAACTCGATAACCTCATCCTGAAGACACAGCCCGAGACTTGTAATGGAGGCTTAGACAACATGGTTATATCGGCAGAGCTTTCAAATATCGCTAAATTTCTTCATTGTCATCCAAAACATTGTTTCAAATTGCATCATTGAGTTTGAAAATTATTTCATCTCCATGAAGTAAATGGCCATATACTTGATGTTGGCTTGTCGTCGATGTGAGAGCACGTGATGACACAGCCACGAACGAGGGATGGGGTGCATGCGGCTGGTTACGTTAACGGCTTAGATCGTGGCGCGATTTTGCATCATCGTGAGCTCGCCGAACGTCCAGAAATTTCTCTCTCGACGACGGGTCGCCTGTTACCAAACCAGTCCAAGGGAACGACAAGGAAACGCAATTACGGTTTGCAAGTCCAATACCAAGGGTCGCGATGCTTTTATTATGAATCTGGGTGGTTTCCTGCATCTTGAATTCCTCGAACCCGACGCTTTAAGTCCGACCGAAAGCTCCGATTAGTTACGAATAATTATCGCCTCTTATCCGTTCCGACCCATCACGAAGTTTTCCAACAACGCCATATTTGATCGCGACCCTCCGCTGGAAAGGAATTGACTTTTTCTTGCGGTCAAAAAAAATCCACGTTTACTTGGAAACATGTTAAGACAGCCAGTTCGCGGCGTGCGCGTGCCGCTGCGAGCCTTCAGCCAGCCATCTCAACAGGCAGCATGGAATGGTGTATGGAGAAGGCTCTTTACGTCACAGACGCAAAATAAGACCGCGCGTCAGCTCTGGAGATGGAGGACTGTCCCTTGGGAGGGTATGATGGCCAGGCTCAGGAGCGCCCGTTTCGGGTCCGGTTCTGCGACGACACCGGGCACGCTCCAGGGCGTGTTGAGGCGTGGATTTCGATTTACCACAAAGCACAAGACAAATAAGGGGCCGACCGTTGGCCAAGCCGAGGAACCAAAGGGCCTCACCGCCAGGCTCAAGAAACTCACAAAGGAGTATGGCTGGGTGACCGTTGGTGTTTACCTCGGGCTGAGCGTCCTGGACTTCCCATTCTGCTTCTTGTTTGTTCGGTTGGTAGGAGCTGAGAAGATCGGTAAGATGTTGCCGCGGCTTCAACCAAATCCGTCAATGGGATTGTGCGGGTCTTTGTTCTCAGAGGGGTTGCTAACGTGTGCCGCCGGCGGAATTAGGTGAGGTCGAGCATCGTGTCATGTCGTCAATTAAGCGGATGATCCCCGATACTGTTCGGGAGGCCTGGCACACCTACTGGCAGTCGTTCAAGAAGGCTGAGGCGACAGCCCTCGGCGATGACGATATCAGCGACAAGATGGAGATGGCCACATGGGGTGTCGAGAAGGCTGAGGAACGCAATCGCGCCGATGCTAGTGAGTACTATCATTAATATTGCCCCTGGGCGCATGGAGAAGATGCCTCTCATCACTCCGAAATCACTCATGATGTGTGGGGGATGAGAGAGCACTTGACCAGATGGTGAGAAAGGCTAACGACTCAATCTCTGCGACAGGTTTAGCAACCCAGTTGGCGCTGGCGTACGCCATTCACAAGAGCTTCATCTTTATACGAGTGCCGTTAACGGCCGCCTTGACGCCCAAGGTCGTCAAGGTGCTTCGATCATGGGGCTATAAGATCGGAAAGAAGAAGGCTTAACTGATTTGGGTTGAGATGGCATCATGACGGTTCGAGACTGGAAACCGATCAAGCCTTCGAAGACAGAAACGTTCCATTTCTGAAACACCTGGCTTGGAGTGCAAGCCACTCGCGGTATTTGTATAATTAGTGTAGTAAGGATAGTTGGTGCTGGAGTTGAACTTGTTGATAGATAGATTTGGCTGTATAGTACAATACCTACCTCTGAAGAACACCTGCGGCCATTGTTTCTGGTGGCTGAATCACAACAGATGAAACACCTGGGCATCGGGTAGATCGAACAAACTCGGCTGCACCGAGCCAGTGATCAGCCAGGAGAACTACCGTAGTTGGGCATTTATTCAGGAACTGGCTTCGGATGGCATAAGCCATCAAACTCTAAGCAAAGGCGCCGAATAGGAGTGACCTAAATGACACAACGGGAAATAGGCCAGAAGAAGCCCAGACTTTCAATAATGGATAACTAATTGGCAACAAGAAGTTTGGCGGGTTTTTCGTCCTGAGAAGGATAGTGCGCCGATAGATCTGCACTCGCAACGTTTTGCCCAACGCCATTTACTCCCCTGGGGTTTGTTTGAGGTTCTCCCAAGAGGGCGGCTGAAGCTCCAGAACGGGCCTCGAAACGCCAAGAAATGATGAAGCAGGGGGGTAAATAATAGTGGACGACATGAAAGAAAGAAGGCGGCTAGAAGTTCTGGAAGGGCCGTTAGCTGTGGATTTGGCCGCCTGTCTCAAGTCTCAACCATGTTTGACCCACGATACCTATACGATTCAGGCTCTGGAGTAAGTTTCGTTTGCCCTGGCCATGTCATGGCGAAGGCCGAGCAAAGAGCGAAAGGATCCTCATGATTTCGGGGCTCTGGAAAAGACTGGAAAGAACCCCGTTCGAAGGAAGTGGGGATCTACGATGGTGCCAAAGTAAAAAGATCCTACCTATTGTCATCCGTAACTGGGGCTAGCCCGGACGCTCATGTTTCCGTTGATCCATCCATGCATGACAGGTTAGGTCAGGACCGTCAGGACCAGGTCACGTTAACCCCTGCAGTAAGTCAATCAAAGAACTGGGGCGGGCTTTAGTGACCGGGAATAGCGATTGGAGATTGTTTCGAGCGCCTGATTTTTTCCTATTTTGATGTGCACTTGACGGTGGAGACAGACCAGGATTGGATTTGTTCCGCGGTTGTCGATGAGATGCATGGAGTACTGAGCATTGACCAGTTTGGAGTTGAGTTTGGTTTGGTTGGAGAACAACCTGATCTTGCAGGTTCACTAGGTTTATCATTAATCAATCGCCTTCCATGATAGGCACGACATACGCACATAACTTACGTACGCCAGTACATAATTGACGCCAAAGAGCGGCTCCGAGAAGCGACTAAGGGGTTGATCCCCTCCTAGAATTCTATTAGACGCACGCGAGTCGTTACTTCACCGTTCATCATTCAAACCTTGATTAGCTTTTGGTGTTTCCTTCTTTTTTTTTTCCCTTCTCTTCTCGTTTCTTTTTCCTAGGCTTAAACCCTGACCTGAAGCCCGAGCCATTGGGATGCACGATGTGCTTATTGTGACAACCCAAGATGGAAACCACTTCGCCGCACCTAAGACATACCAACGGTCTGGCGTAAGATAAAAAGCCAAAAATTAACAAAATACGTACCAAGCAAGTACGCTACATGACAATCATCTGTACCCTGATTGCCCTTGCCAGGGATCCTTGCAGTGATCAGCCTAACGGCTCAAACAAAACGTGGAGCATCCAGTTCACGTAAAGGAATCAAGCAAAGCAGGGAGAACAATTGGTGCTTTAGAATAGAGTTTGGTGATGAAGCAGCGGTGGACACACCTAAGACAGTAGCGGACGGTACGTGGAAATTGCACGACAGGGTGAGTGGAACTCAATATGATGAGAATCAATACCCAGGTAAGGTAGGTCCAGTAGTGACAACCGTACAATCACAATGTCAGCCAGCATAAACTGAAAAGAGCGTCTGGCTCAACCATCAGGCGGCGTTTAATGGACAAGCTAACAGGCCATGCCATGTGGGAAAAAGCAGCCCCCTATTTCGCCAAGCCAAGGTGCTAGTCAACCCGCTGTAACATCGCCAGTTGTGAGATGTGATACGATATCAAATTCAAGCTAGGGATGAGAGGTCAAAGTGTTCCATTGGCCTCTTGATTCGTGACTTTGCCGCTCAATCAGACGGGAATTTTATGTAGTTGTCCCGGCGCGTAACTCACCAATTCTCTCTTCTGCTTCACGACGCATGTAGGGCAAGGCTAACAGTGGATAGCCATAGCTCCGGAGCTTCAGGGTTGGCATCGACAATCACATGGATCATGATCCCCCACACGTTTTTCGGGACAAAGAGATCTGGAACTGGAACTGGAACTGGAGCTGGACACCGCGGAAGAGGGCCGGGCAAACATCCAAAAGCTCCGTCGTGAATAGCCAGAGTGTGTATGCATTCATTTACGACTTGTGATAACGCCTTGATGTTGTAGTAATGCCAATATTCAACCGGCGAGAACAAAAAGACTAAGGCAAGGCAAACAAATGGCAACTGTTGGTTGTATCAAGGGTCGCAGGGTGCGTTTATGACGACGTTGAGACAGACTGCTGCAACCTCGGAGAGAAATGGAAATGAAACTGGGAATAATAGTGTCACCCAGTGGAGGTGTCACAGATCGCTTCTTAAGTTTGATGTCTTGGCAGTGATCCGTATTAAGCGCCCTGCTGATAATCACAATCATGGGCACGCACACACTCACTCACTCTCTTGCTTTCTCAGCTTTGATAGTCTCTTCACGTGCCCAATAGTCTTGAACTCAGCATGTCTAGCGGCACAACAATAGAATAGGGGCGGATACAGCAAACTTGTTGGGCATTAAACTTTGCCTTATCAAAAAGCTGGAACCTCTGCAAAGATCTGTGTCTTTTGAAGGAGTCATAAAGTCAAATTTGGCTCCGAAAAAGGTATCAGTTCGGCCAGAGCCTAAAGAACAGGCGGTAAGTCATGTCGTGGGCCATTTGAAAAATTTAGGCAGTCGATGATGCCTTTAGTCTGTTCATTAGACTGCTGACGACGGTCCGAGGTAATTCGGCTGAACGGGATCCTCATGAGATATACGGATAGCGGAATCTCTATCTGACTCAACACGGCATGTTTTACGGACTATTGCTTGGGTGATATGACGATGTGAGGCAGGGCTGACTCGATAGAAAGTCCGCCAAGAGATGAAAGCCGAATGAGTCCCTTGGCCAAATTACGACAGAGAAATATAGTTCAGGATAACACCAGACTAGGCAAGCAAGCGCCCCTATCGTCAAAGACAAGCGCGTGACAGAGGAGGCGCAAAACAGTGCATGCCCCAAGTGAGTGTAAGAATAGTCGGTGAGACATTTATGATAGACCACGATATGTAGCCCAATTCTGTTGTGTAGGTTGTCAAGCACAAGACAAGACACAATACATAATAAGACGGGCAAACACATCCTAGGCCGAGGTTGGCAGAAGCCCAAAGGATTAGAGTTTTAGGCGAAGTTCTCATCCTGAGGAATAGAACCATATCATAGGTAGGGTCCGCCGTGCATGCCCGGGTCGTGTGGAGAAAGGACGGAGATTGTGGATCGTCAAAAGCGGAGGCCCGGCACAAGCAAAGTAAGTTTGCATCTCGGTTGGTCAATACGGTGTCCAAGCTTTTCAATGTCAGAGAGTACGGAGTACGGAGATTCCTGTATGTAGAATCATGCAGGCCTAAAGCTTGAGCAGGGGGCGAAGCGTAAATGTACAGTAGAGTTTATGCTGTGCCAACATGCTGCAACCTGCAACCCGGCCACCGGCCAAAGCATGAATTTGTTGACAAAGTTGTAGAAACCCTATTTTCGGATCACGATGCAGATTTTTTGGAAAAATCTGCCAATGGTGAAAACAGAGGGTCGGCCAGTTTGAGCGACCTGCTTGCTTACTTGCTGCTTGCCTGCTTACATGCGCATGCATGCAATGCGATTGTGCCTTTGCTGTCTCAAGCCTGCAGCATGATGGCGTGGGGACTGTTGCAATGCATTGCATTTCCGGTGCATCACCGTCAAACTGCCAAATGCTGTGCCGTGATTGGTGTCAGTATGGCTGTCAACGGTGCGTCTAAGGTATCCATCAGATTTGACGTGATGTCATGGTGCTATTGTTATGCTAACAGCAACCCTTGAAATACTTCATTCCGTAGTAACGTAACGCCAGCAGAAGACGACAACCAAAAGTCAATACTCTGGACTCTTTCTTTGAGTTTCTCAATTTTCATTGGTCCCGAAAGCCTGAACTCTCGATCGCTGAGGAATGGAATCGACAGGGACCAAAGCCAAAGGAATGAGCTATGGCTTGATTTGGGAGGTAGAGAGAAGCTTGATGTTGGTACTAGAAAGAATCCAGAAGCATAGTGGGTATAAGGGTCGTCCTCAGTAACGCCAGGTCGATGGTGCCGTTGACCAGCACGCCAAGGGCTTGGGACATCTCCAGTGCAGGACACGTAGGGCTGTTTTGACCTGAGCTGAATGTTACAGAAAACATGAAAGGGCTGGCTGTATTGGAGGAATAGGGACTTTGGGGGCCGTAAGAAGTAGATTTGCTATTAACACGAGGCTTTCACGAGGTTTTCACGAGATCAGATATTGAACTTAAGGAAGGTACCTACACACACGTGCTTATGAGAAGAGCTAATCCACGCCTCTAATTAAATTACTGTTTAAAATTTAACCAGTCCACGGCCTTCACCGCATTTTCAAATAGTGACACAAACGACGTAATTGTTGTTGACCTACAGATAATAAAAGTTACAGCCAACACAATTTCATCATCACGAGAGTCTGCATAAGACGGGGTTCGGAAGTATTAGATGGCCTACCTAACCTCACACAAGGGCCCTGTACCAAAGTCTATCATGCCCAACAGGGTAACTACTGCTCCACTAGCGTCGCTCTTTTAGGTCATTGACAGTCGCGATGTACTTGCTGCTTGCCGCGGTATGGGGCAAAAAGTCATGTACCTGCCTGATTCTTACCTACCAATTGAGTAAGCGCCATTGGGCATACTGAACACCCTCCACTATGCCATCTCCATCGCGGATAACCAAAATCTAAGTTGACCAGCAGACCAGTACGGCTATTCGAAACATGATTAACGTTATATGTGTTATGTACACACACATACACACACACACACACACACACACACACACACACACACACATACGAGGACAGGCATAACGGGACAAGACAGCATGGGCCAGACAAACTCCACCCCGCCACAACTGACAACTGTCAATCAATGTCAATGTCAGGTCATGAACGAAAGCTCGCTACGCTGATGATCTTTTAGACCACCAGCTCTGCATTTGTACAGCATTGGTGTCGCCTAAGGAAGGGACTGGCGGCTGCGTTATCGAGATAATCCAGGACGGGTCCAAGATGCAAAGCCCGTTGTCTCGCGCCACCGTTGGTCTACCCAGATCTGAAGCAGATCTACGGATACAGTCCACACTGTTAGTAATCAATTAATCAACCAACTTGACCAGGGTCAGGTGGGTTTCTTGCCAGGACTGTTACTCAGGTATTCCTCGATTTCCTTGCAAAGCCGAGTCACGCCGGACTGGGTCTCACCTCACAAGAGTCTGAATCCTGAAGCCTGAAGCCTGCCTGTTGATCTGCCTGACCCTGTGTCTGGTGCAAATAGACTTTGGGTCCGCTGCCTGGTGCAGCTCCAGCGCGGTCCTTGTTATGGCGTAGCCGCCTTTTTTGCCTTTCGCCTTTCCCTTTGCTTTGTCTATTCTACTCCGTTCTCCTTCCTTGGCTGGCTCAATACCTAGGTACAGTACCCTTTTTGGACCCACGCTTATCTACACCCCAAGGGAAGCAAAACCTTAAAACAGAAAACCAGACTTGTCAACCATACACCCAATCCTCTCAGGCTAAGTACTGAGTACGGCGTGTGCTTTCCCTGGCGGAATTTTGACTTTTTCTTTTTTCCCTCTCTTTACACCCCTGCTTTGATTCTGTCCGTCGTCCCCTTTTTTCGCCAATTCTCTTCATGCTATACTGTGCTATGCTGTGCTCTATCCATCCAGATATGCGGCGTCCAGACACACGCCCCTGTGAAAGCACTTGGCCTGGTGCTCCAGGTCGATCAGAACAACGACGATGGCGGCGGCCAAAGGGGTAAATCAAAGTGGAATACACACAAGAAAGCTGACCTACGTAACGCGACAAAAGACAGAGACAACAAAGTTATCTTGCATCCGCGCCACGAAGGGGGGTGTTTACGAGGCCACTGAGCTTGTATGTAGTTCACCAAGCCGAGAACCTGTTCCGTCGAGCTGGGTCTCTGATTAGGTAGTTACCCGATTGTATAAAGGAAAGCCGTTTACTCCGGATTCCTGGGTCAAGATTTTATTTATACTTATCTCTATCTATCTATCTCATCACGCAACTTCATCGTCAACCAAATCCTCTTGCTCAGCTTTCCTTTTGCTCGGCTTTGATCGACGTGTTTAGAGTTGCATTATCATTTAGCATTCAATCTTATTATTGCCCACTCGTATCTATTACCTGTCATCGACAAACATACATCAACCACCCTTGCTGTCCTCCGTCACCAGTCACACAGACAGGACGAGAAAGGAAAAAGACAAGCCAGAATAGAGCAAGGACAGGGTCTTTTACCAGGACCACACAAACAAGGGCCACAACAACCAAAAGACCAAGACTAGGGCCAGGACTGACCCTTTGCCCTTCCTACGTCTTCCGACACAACTCGGACTCTGTTTGGACGGAGTGATAGCAACTATCTGTGCCGGTGTAAGACATACGCCAACTCAAAATCCCCGAGACGGACGGATCGAACCCGTGTCATACCTACCACCTACAGACGACAACACCACTACCACCCACAAAGAGTACATCCCGCGCACTCTAGGCACTACAGTTTTTTGGAGCAAACCTTCAGGGCAGACTAGCTCCCTCTCAACCCCTGTCATAATTCGATCCACTTGAGACGTTGTTCCAGATCTCGGACAGGCATTAACATCATCACCAGCCTGTCAACCCACACGAGCCACTCGCCCCCCTCCCTACCCCATCCTGTCTCTCCACTTTGTCTAAGTTACCTACTTTCCACAAGGGCAGCTCTATTTCCAGCTCCTAGTCTGGAAATCTCTCTCTGATACATGCGCGACTCGCCTGCATCAACCCCATCCACTTCGCCGGCTTATATTAGACATACAAGTACTACCATGATGTCCATCGCTCCCCAATACTTTCAGCCCCAGCCCTATTACTATCTTCCCTACCGTCCTGTCTCTTCCCAACGTCAACAACAACCTCAGCAAGAGATTCCCTACTCCACCTTCGCCAATCTCAACAACTCGCAAACACTTGACTCTGCCACCGCCGCCGCCATGGCTGCCGCCGCCGCTATCAGTGCACGATCCCAACAAGATGCCAGTGTCGCACAGGCTCTTGAGATTGCTCGTGAGAGTCCTGACGGCTCCTCAGATCCTACCATCAGCAAAATCCTCGAGGCTGCTCTGTCGCGAGCCTGGGACAAGGTGCAAAGGAATCCCGACTCTTATGTTATGACTCGAGACGAGTTTGCCGTCTTCAACTTCTTCCAACACCGCTTTACCGGCGACAAGATTGCAGTCAGCGCTCGAAAGCGATACTGGGACAACACTCACGCTTGATCGCCCATTAGCATCCCGTTTTATAGCGGCTTTCTATTCCGCGCACTTGCGAGGCAACTCGACACAAGAGCTGCTCATGTGCATGAGCGGCCAACACGAGAACGCCGTTGAAACCCCTCATAAGAATTGGGGTTTCTGCTCTTTCACCAACGACGAGACAAGACAATACTTGGCTACCAGTGCCCCATACCCATATCCATCCCTATACCCACAGCCAACCAGGCCTTGCCCAAACCTGGTTATAACATCCGAATTTCCGAATAACTGCTATTCAAGAAGCGAGAGCTGAAACCTGAGTGCCAAAGATGATGGCCCGTCAAAAATGACTGAAGCACATGAGTGGCATGAGAAAGGATCAAGTATCCGTACCCCTGCTTGTTTCTGCTTCGCTTGGAGCAAATTTCCCGACTGTGTCTGATAGCATGACTTGCTAGATGACGTTACCGACTCTACAAGTCATCAACTTTAGCGTGGAAACGGAGAAGAAGAAGAAGGAGAGGGAGAAAAAGAAGAAGAAGCGCAACCCGAAATCTCGACTCCACTGAAAAGAAAGAAACCCTGGATGATCCGCCACAAGCCTCCAAACCAGACCCCGGTTCCTGAGCCCGTTAGTTGAGTGGGTCAAGCTTGACCAGCATCCCATCGTTCGCATGGCGCCCCACTATCCGGTCATGAGTGGTTCCAATCTCCGACAACATTTCCAGTCTCTCTCTGTGACGAACTGCGACTTGGCCACGACATGGATACGAAGGTCTCTCGGTGTTGTATTCCATTCTATGCTATGCAACCCATCCTGTCATTTCACAGGACTGCAGAACCACACCACATGCAGTGGCGAGGAGTGGCGCGGCTTTCAATCTCAGCTTTCATTTGCTTGAAGCTTCTTTCAACTTTGGCCAACTGCATGATCCCTTGACTCGTGAGGCTAAGGCCTATCGACGATATTGCGGGCCGTTGGACCCTGGGGCAGTTTCTCATTGCTCCAACGCTCGTCATTCTGAACTTTGTCCCTGACTCGTTGGCATCTCAATTTGTTCGATGGCGTCGATAGACACTTTCTGCCAAAGTTCTTAGTGTTCACCATGACTCTTCTTCTTTTTCTTCTTCCACTATACCCCTTCTGGCTCTTCTATTCTCAACGATTGTCTTCGACTGCTGGCAGTCGCCTGCGCCTCTAAAGCCGCTATGTAATTTTCCATTTTCTATTTTCCAGTCCTGTCATATGGGTACCTCTTGGATTAGCTCGTATCTGACTGGCTATTCATTTTATCTACTACCATCTTAGTATCTATTTTCTCGTTTTCCCCTCCTTGTCTTTCAAAGAATTGTTATTGTACAATAGAAATACCATCCAGCGCATCTTGGCAGTTTGTATTTGCAAATCATCGGACATATAGATCAATTTATGAATCATGTTCAAATATAACTATTCTCTCATGGATGCTTATAATCGAGATCACGCGATTACTATGTGTATTGTATTGCCTTCTGAACCTAATTTACATAGCAGTTTTATTCAGCCGATTCTGATCAGTCGGCATGCACCTTGCCCATTGTGTTAGCCCCATCATGCTTTCACGTGTGACTGTCCAAGTGCCCAACCGCCTTTTCTCTTGACTCCCTTTCCTCCATCATGAGTAGAGGAATAGGAATACTGTACGCAAGGCGCAAATCCATTTCAGGTAAGCTTTCTCCATAAGGGGCATATGATCCAAAAAGGAATAGCATCACGCAGCGTCAAACTCTGGGGACCTTTGTGACAGCATAAGCAATCGGGACTCCAAGCTACGGGTTGGGTGTTGCGCCTCTGAGTTTGCCCTTCCACCACTAATTCCCAATAGCTTCTCACTATGACCGCCAGGCTGGAGCTCAGTATACCCGTGTGGCCGAGTGGGAGTTTACTTGCTAACCTAGGTGCATGAATACGGTATGTAAGCCAAAGAGACACATCATTTCCCCTAAAGGATATTCAACGCTCATGTGCAGATCTTTAAGTTGATAAGCTGCGTTAAACGCGTCCCGAATCCGGCCGAGTCTAAATTCTCGACGGCGACGGGAGCAGAAGCCCCGCCGTTATGTGGCCGCGTGATCCTGGAGCCAGCGTTAATCTTTAAACCCCACTACAAACAGGCTGACACAAAGACGTCTAGAACGTCCACAATCATTGAGCACGACAGCCTGGTAAGCATCATGACCCAATAATGGGCATTTGCAAGGTCACCAAAAGGTAACCCTCCTCTTAGAGGTGTGGTCGAACATGGGCTGGATTGCTGAGGTCAGAGCTTGTGTGATGTGTAGACTTGTTCCTGGGTCTCAGTAGCAAGCTTATAGACCAGAAAGGCTCGAATGATCTGCAGGGTCTGGAGGAATGCCGCAATATCTGTAAAAATGGGTATAGTATGTCACGTTGGGCTTTCGGCTGCAACGGCACTCCAAACCAATGTAGTAGCTATGGCCGATAATTCTCTCATCTGTTGCTTGATAGTTGGGTCATGAGATACAACACGAGCTCGGACAAGATCGAAGACGAGGTCAATGTTGAGGGACTTCACTTCACCATGGGTGGCAGATTCAATTGCGTTGGAGGAAACTCGGCGTTGAAAACAGCGCCATCTTCAATAACGTCGCGCCACGAGATTGCCCTTTCCATAGACCAAGAAACCTGAAGGGATTAGCCGCTGTTTGAATACGGTATTTGCGACAACACCGTCAGAGAACGGAGCCAGATCAGGGAATTGTGCTTGGGCCGGCAACCACCATAGCATCCTGTCTGGGTTGCAGAAGGGACGAATAGAGTTCAATTCTGAGCCACTGATGCTCCCTTTGCGCAACATTGTGAATGTGGCCATAACTGGACAGCGCCCGCTCGACGATTATCTCAAGCTGTCGGAGAAAGGACGTTAGGGGCGCCTGCGCCAGGAAACTTTATCTTCGGACTATTAGCAGACCCAAAGGCAAATATTACCCCGTGCTGAAGCCAAGTTTTGATCATTATGCTTCCCAGAACGCATAGGCATCCTGATCGACATACGACATAGAATGATGTGCATTGCATGTTCCTGAATGGCCCGGCAAGTGACTGGCTCAATCTTGCGAAGGTTTGTCGATAATCCCAAGCCCTGTATCGGCACATGAACTTGATCTTCAAAGTACGAATTGGTCGGATTCTGGCCACCTATGTCTAGAGAGGCGGTGTCTCCTTGCATTAGGCGTCCACCTTCCCTTCATTTGAGGCTCCCTTCATAGAGGAAAGCCAGCAATACAGTAATTCTCAGTAGCACCAATTTGTTTCGTATCCACTTCTTCCAACAGCTATAAGGCACTCCCTTTGGAGTTTGGGGAAACCCTTAGTTGGACGTTGAGATTTCGAAACGTCACCATCGATAGTCTCGATCCCATGATCATTTCTGGCCTGATATCTCGAGTGTAACGCCTGCTGTACCGTAGTGTAAAGCAGTTACACAGAAGATAGGGAGTCCTAACTCTAGGCCCCTGTGCCAGTTTTGTTGGCGGTGAACCTTTTAGGCAATCCAGAAAGTCGGTAAGTTGATGGTTGAAAACTCTAATACGTGGAGAGGCACGTATGAGCATGACGTGTCGAGCAGCTGGATTAGAAGATTGATGATTTTCCAGAAGACTTCCGGAAAAGGTAACATGTGTTGCTTTAAGAGGGAAAGTCGGGTGTGTCTCAGTCTGAAGATGGTGCAACAGGTGAGACGGCGTGAGCGAGTACAGTACATATGTAGAATAATAGCCTCGCACCAAGCAAACGTTATTTGCTCCACGCCTCCCAGAGAGGGGCGTTGCTCACCAACGCCCATGTATCGGTTACATTGGATTGAAAGGAGCAAGCCAACAACCTAAGAGGTCTAGAGAAAGGGGTAATGTCGAATTTGGATAGTTCTTCCCTCGGACCGCAGGTTTAAGCCTAATACGGCGGAGATGAGCATGAAATATCCCGAATTTGTGGAAGCAAGGACCCAAAGGGTTGGATGAGCTTGCTATGTTGGCAATCCAAGCGGCAGCTATTAGGTTTCTGGTAAGGGGAATCGTCGACAAAGTTTGTGGTAGAACCGGTGGCTCGGTACGTGGGAGCAACGCCTCTTAGTGATTCGAAGCGGTGAAGAGTGACGTCTGTGTTGGACGACGCTGTCGAGATGTGAGTTTTGTAAGGCGATCCCCAAATAACAATCGCATTGATGAAGTTGATGAGGCTCTGTTACTGCAGATGATGGCAGCGGATCTACCCAAGGATCCCGATCCCTGTGTGAGATTGACAGCTGCAACAAGGGTGGATTTGTCCAATAGTGAGTAGCGGTGAGTGCTGCACCGGAACTGCAAGCTCAGTGAGGGGAAATACGAAACCATGCCGAATGGTTTGTGGGATGGATGGATGTAATGGCGTAGGTGAGGTTGCTAGCGAGCGAGGTCGTGGGGCAGCCATGCCTGCTACCTAATTTTTGGCCAAGTCGATCTGGCGCTATATCATGCCACGGACTGCCTTTGTCCAACAATGGATGGATGTCTTGCAGTTGACCACCTATGACATGCATCTTGGGCCTCATTTTCATATTCCCGTGAAATATCGGGACCCACGGTACGTTAGGTGGATTTAAAGAGCCTTGCAGATCCGTGAGCCGGGATCCGCCATGTGGCCGATCTCGGCAGATCATGCTGCACCATTCTATACATTTCGCAGCATCCTTTTCTGAATCAAGCGTGAGCCTTAGGGTTAACCCAAGGGGATAAACAGGTTAGTTTGGCAAAGTTGCAGTAAAGGTTTACTAAACATTGCCATGATAGAAGTTGTTGTAGAAGTTCTGGTGAGTAGTGACAAATCCATTCATTATCGTGGCAAGGGAAGAAACAGACGCAGTCACAGTCGTCTAGTTATGTCTCGCCGAAAGAGTCTTTGCAATACTCGTAGATGGGGATTTGTGAGTTCCTGATCTGTGCGACGATGAGCACATTCCATGGATGTATTCTCGAACCGGCTGGTTGAAAAGGTAAAGGCGCCACAAAGATTTGACAGCGAACGACGATCTTGATGGCGTAAAGATAGATGGGCCCGAGAGGATGGATGAGCCTATGGCGTACGGCAGTTGGATAGACAGGCAAGTGCCTCTTCCGCGAAGAGACAAATTCAATTCAGTGGCTCTGTGTCGCGGCGTCGCGATGGCTAGCTGAAGGCGGACGATGTTGAAAGCTTGTTTAAGCCTTTTCGCAGAAGAGAGGCTTTGGTACCAGTATGTATGTAATGAATGGCCTCATGTTAGTTGGAGTTGTTGGAAGGAAGGTTAAGCAAGTACATGCACTAATGCCGAGCAATCTGTCCAATGAACGAACGACAGGTCGATAGGTGAGGGAGGGACGAAAGGACCCTTGCACTGCTGGAAGAACTGAGCGGCATACTACGTAGTAGGTATGTAAGTGTGCTAATGACGATGGATGGTGACGTGACGACAATATCTAACGAATCGACTTATAGTCGTCGCATCCAGTGACTGATTCTGTCTTAGGATCACCTACAGTCCACAGAGTACAGTACTGTAGGTATGCCAAGGGTACCTGAGTACCTACGTATGTCCCTTATGATGTATATCAGTTAGTAGCTGCCGTCACTCCGGGCCTGGTCCACCTGCCAACCTTGACAACATAATTGGTGCCGTGCCACTTTGAGGCGCAGCATGAGAATCGGCTGACTTGCAGATTGTTGACGAGACTGCTGCTACATGGGCGGTTAACGAAACATGCCTTGAGACAGAATGCAAAGGCGTTTCTGATCGAATCAACGATGATCTATAGATTTACAGTTGAAATGTAGATCTGTTGTTATACGCAGCGGTTAAGGAATGTCAACGTCTTGGTTGGCAGTGTATCGAGTCTCTAATTGGTCAATAGCTTTTTGGTTACTCCTGGTGATGGTGCCGCTGAAGCCATTTTCTCGGCCAAAACGTTGCAAAGAAAGCATAATGAGAAGTTGGAAAAATGAATTGGGAACTGATTTCTTGTCCCGACGTATTCGTATCTGCCATCAGTCGAGTAGTTAAGTGAACATACCATGCAAGTCATGAAATGAACCCCTCGCCCCTCCCACTACTACCCTGGTTGAGCTGGGCTTAAGCTGTCAACGGTTGCTTGGGCAATGCGCAAAAAAAGTGATAACCGACCACGACCCCATCACCACCAGGCGTCTCAAGAGAATCCCAACCGACACCACATCCCATCGATTCGATTCAACTCCACATGCATCCTCCACCAAAGATCACAGCCTTACTACTGTAGCTAGACATTGCCATCCCCGCATCGCTCCAGCTTTGCTGTCGATCAACAACAGGTCCATCTATCACTATCACTATCAGTCTACCTATATTACTCACCACCACGAATTTATTAAGCAACTCTCTGCGCGCGGCGCACAACCATAGCGCCGGCAGTGACTTCAACGTCCTTGCGGTAGTGACACAACTATTGTGCTACTACTGCTCTGCGCCACTCATCAAGTCTTTCAAACTCCGATACCCACCATCAGTTGCCCATTATGCGGTTCAACCTCATTCAGATGATTCTGCGCAGCGTCGCTCTGCTCATGACGCTCCTCCTAACAGCGCTTATCGGCAACGTTATTTCGGCAAATATCGACGCCGCAGGCTCTGCAACCGCTGCCGTCAACTTTATCATGTTCATTGCAATTGTTTGTTGGATCGTTTGCATCATAGGCCTCCTCGGCTTCTTTGTTTCGGCTCTCGACAAACCACTTATGCAACTACCTCTGGATGGCATAGCTGTTCTCTTCACTTTTATCGGTGCTATTGTTCTTGCGGCCAAGCTCCGTGTCGTCAACTGTGGAGATATCAACCCCAAGGCTCTGCCCGGGGACTGGATCGCCTGGGGTTCAGCGAGTGATGGGGGGCGGTGTCGTCGGCTACAGGCAAGCACTGTCTTCATATGGTTTCTGTTCGCCTGTGTGTCTGGAAGTCTATTCTTGACCATTCGAACTGCACGCAATCAGTTTGGCTCGCTACGCAGTGCTGCTTCAAGGCCATCCATGTCTCAGATCTCATCCAGCGTCTAATGAACAATATGGGTATCGACAACTTATATCACGATACAATGCCCAGCTGCATGAGAGTACGCCATCATGATCATGCTGGTCGTTTGCTCAAGCCCGGCCAAGTGCAAGCGACATGGCCAAATACCTATAGAACACTGGGTTAGTTATTTTGGACAGAACGTTACACGGAGAGCACCAGGAACACATCGCAAACTCTAATCAAGCCGCATCAGCATCACGCAAGTCTTGTACATGTGGGCTTTTTGATACCTGGAATATTAAATGTATTAATCTTTCGTATGAGAGTTAGAAGGGAAACATGCTCAGCACAGGAGTTGGATGACGGGTAATGATTATGTAGTAAATCAAGTTTTTAATGCAAGCATCTTTGGTTCTAATGGCTTAATTCGCCTGAGCCCATCATCATTCCGAATCGTCGTTGAGCGCATTTCGTTAAAGGGGCTTTGGCCAAGAAAAAAGCATGCCAAAGACATTTAGTCATCTATTATAAAACGCGTGAATGTGAATGCCCCAACACCGTATCAAAGTCATGCATGTTCTTTAGAACAGGCTAATCATGTCTACATATACTTTGGATCGCCCGCCATGCTTAAACGTTATTGTCTATAACGTTGCCGCTGTTTCCACTACACCTGCTGCCTTGAATGCCGCCTTGTTTGTCATTCGAACGTCGACGTTATGCGCCCACTCCATGTATCGTGACCAACCTAGATAGTGACCGGTTAGGAACATTATCAAGCTTAATGCATGGGCGGCCAGAGGACTCACTCCAGTATGCAAATTTGCGTCCAAAGTATTTACCCATCCAGGGAACAATCATCATTGTCAATATCAGTTGTAGCTGCTCAAGGCTGCGCTCCCACTCGGCTTGGGCGTCTGAGTCGGAGATTTCGGAGTATATGTCATCGGTGGAAATGGAAGGTAGGGAGTCGAGATCGTCCTTGTCGTCCGACATAGACGCATCATGGAGGTCGACGAGCGAAGAATCGGCGGCCATGTTGAGAGTTGTGGCCTTCGTATCCGAAGTTCAACGATATACTTGGTTGACGAAGGATACAGGTAGACACGCACTGTATTCGGTAGGATATCGGAAACCGTTGAGGATGTGTTAGAAGCTCGAAAATGGCTGGCAGTCGTTGAGATCAGGGGTTGCTTCGGTCGAGATAATAGTCCAGGAAGTTGAGGTAGCCAGCTGCAATAGCTCCTACGGATGAGACTGATACACCCAAGCTTTGAAGGCAGGAAGAGAATTAACCGACGATCTTTTTCTGCGTTCTCAAATTATTTCGGCGACACTGGAATCAACAACCACACGTTGACCAAGGTGATACTCGTCACAGTCGTAATCGCTGTAGTCGCATCGGGGCCCGGAGCTAGACTCCGACAAGAACTGGGGAAGCTACAACCAGCTCCCTGCCTGATTGGTGCAGATCGCACTTATCTGATGGCACGTGACCCAGCTCGTGACTCGTTATCGTGAAGCTGGGGTCCGCTTGCGCCGTGGGCTGGGCTCTGGTTGACTCAAGGTATCGCTCACCCGGCCCATGACGTTGGACTGATTTCCCTCTACATCGTAAACCCGCAACAGAAGCCATCAGAAGAAACAAACCGACAGCGCGCGCGAACTCTGCGGTCCAATTATACATACGTTACCTTAGTTGCGCGAGAAGCCCTGAACGACAGAACTCTACAGTTCCTTATACGAAGAAGCCGTTTATTTGCGACACCCACATTCAGAAAAATCTCCGGTACAGCAGCTGGACAGCAGCAACAGCAGAATCAAGAAACAGCCTCATAGCAGTCATGGAGGGCGAGGTGAGTGACAAGCCCACAACAAAATGCACATACATTTCCCTATCAACCACTCTCAAGCTGGCAACCGACACAAAATACTACCTACCTACCTGCTACTGTACTGTACAACACAATACAGGCCTGGCTTTGAACTTCAAATGCTTGTGTCAGGCTCTCGTGGCGTGCCTTTGTACCCTTTGGACCACACAGGTCCGATCTTTTACCCCTCCAAAACCCTCGGCGCCCTATCAATGAACCTATCATGTTTCTTCTTATCCTTTTTTACCCCACTATCGCTCTCAGTGCGAAAGTACCGATGTACTGTCCTACACCACTTTCTGGAGGGGGGAACAGGCGATTTGACTTCGATTTATTTTACCATTTGGGCCTTTGACTCACATTTTCCTAACCGCCACCTTCACATCATCATCCATCATCACGACTGCAAAACAACTCCGCCTTCCTCAATCGAATTCTCTACTAACCTAATTATCTTTTTTGCTTCCTTTACAGACACCAACCGAACGCAAATCCCGCAAATCCGTTGCTTTCACCGACGAACAAGTCGTAGTCGACGCTGACGGTTCAGTGACCATGGTCAACGCTACCGAAGAACCCAAGGATTCGGCCCAGTCCCACACGCCTCGTACGCCGCCACTTTCTGCCGCCCTTGAGTCCTTTACTGATTCTCAAACGACAGCCGCTGAGGATCTTCCCCCAGCTGAGGATGGTGGTCTCGACCTTTCCCTGCTCAAGAAGAAGAAGAAGAAGTCGAAGAAGGTCGATGATGCCGATGCCGACGCCGACGCCGATGCCCCTGCTGATGATGCCGTCCCGGCCGAGGACGGAGGTTTGGACCTGACCCTGAAGAAAAAGAAGAAGAGGAGCAAGGCTCCCAAGGGCGACGACGACTTCACCAAGCAACTTGAGAAGCTCGAGCTCAAGGAGGGCGAGGAGGATGAGGAGGTCCCTCAAGAGCAGGAGGGTGACATGAACGAGGGAACTGGCATCTGGGCCCACGACGAGACCAAATCCATTGGCTACACCATGCTCCTTTCGCGTTTCTTCCACCAGCTCACCGAGAGAAACCCCGACCACACCTCTTCTGGAACAAAGAGCTACAAGATCCCCCCTCCTCAGTGTATGCGAGAAGGTAACCGAAAAACTGTCTTTGCCAACATCGCCGATATCTCCAAGCGCATGAAGAGAACCGAGGAGCATCTTACCGCCTATCTTTTTGCCGAATTGGGTACTAGCGGTTCCGTCGATGGTAGCCGCAGATTGGTTATCAAGGGTCGTTTCCAGCAGAAGCAGATCGAGAACGTTGTACGAAAATACATCAGTAAGTTTCCTATGCTTGCTTCATAACAGGTTTCTGGTTGCTTATTAAGCCCCCTCCCCAGTCGAGTACGTCACCTGCAAGACCTGCAAATCCCCCAATACCGAGCTCAACAAGGGTGAGAACCGTCTGTACTTCATCACCTGCAACAACTGCGGTTCCCGACGAAGTGTCACTGCTATCAAGACCGGTTTCTCCGCCCAGGTCGGCAAGCGAAGAAAGATGCAGGGTTAAGCAGCCCCGCTCTTTTCTCTTCCCCTCGATTCTGCCCCCCCGCTGGCCGCCGACGACGTACTCGGTTTATGGTTCTGGGCAGTTTGTATATCCTGGCAGTGTTCTATGTGTTCTATCGTGGCTACGCAGTCGGGTCTGTGCTGCAAACAAAAAAAACGGCTTTTTTTTGAGCTGCGTAGTCTTGACGATGGATACAAATTTCGGATTTTGGTGGTTTGGGCGTCGCTAACAGTTGCCTACTCCGCAAAAAAAATGGTCTTTAGGGTCAAAAGGAGTGATGTCGGACTCGGTCAATTATGAAATCGGGTACCGGGGTTATGATGTGGCGTATGGATTATGTACATGATGCCGGAATGAATCAAGACTGCAGCAAAAGATTTTGTTCTCGAGTGACATGAGTGATGATACTTATAGGACATGGTGAAACATTTCGATGTGATCATGGAGACGCGAAGCGAATGTAAACATGAAAAGCATGCAAGTAGTTTGCATACCCACGAGTCTTTATTAACATAACGGCAGCCTGATTCCGTCGTGCCTTCAGGTGGTAGTCAAACCCCAAACCAGCACCTTGCTTCCATCTCGAAAGGACAAAGACTACTATTCACGAGGCTTAGACGTGAGAGAACAAGTTAGGATATAAAAAGAAACTAGACAGCAAGAGATGCCTTCCCTTAAACGCAGAAAAAACCATACCCGGCTTGTTCTCCTAAGCCAATCCAATATAATCCCCTTTTTGGCTGTACATGTATGCGTATTGATTTGTAGTGTATCGAAGTCATTTTGGGTGTATGTATGCCATGATCATGGCATTGGCAGCAGCTCGCGCCTTAAATGAGCATGCGCCGGATGGTGTGTTGTATTGTACACGAGAAACTCCAGTTAAGAAGTAATAAGACAAGTCGCGCATCAGCCGCTTCCATAACTGAACTAGAGTTGCCCGTTAGGTGTTACAGCTGGCTTGCCAAAATCGAATATTGAGCCAGACATGGCAGTATTGGTTTCAACATCATCGGAGGTAGCGGCATTCTTGGTGGCGCTGTCCAAAGTGTTGTCCAACTCTGCCCGAGCGGCTTCAAAGGTAGTGCGGACCCATTCGCCGAGGCGGTTCTTTTCGACAAACTGTTGGAGAACCTTATCCTCATGCTTCATGATGTCGATCAGCTTTGTCCGGAAAGATGTTTCAAAATCGCGGAACCGCCGGTCGAGGTTCTCGGTAAAGGCACCAAGAGCTTCGTGAGGAGACAGAGGCCGGAAAGGCACACGCGGATCTTCTATATTCAAGTCAGTATGCGTGCCTCATGAGTTAGGTCGAGATTTCGACTTACGAAAGCTGATGCAGTCCGTAAGCATCAAATAGAGGTCAGTGCTGGCTAGCCTTTCAACCACCTCACGATCATCCTTGAGCTGGGTGTCGTTGATCCTAGCCCAGTCATCGCGGATGAAAAGTCTCCTCCAGATCATCCTCTTGGCCTCCTTGACCTCGTCACTATGGCAGCTACTTTCAGCAACTAAGAGAGCAAGCCAAAATGGGTCAGGAATCTCGGCTCGTGACTCGGGCTTGAGGTAAATCAAGGTGAGAAGGTCAATGAGTGTCATCGCATCCAGAGCCTCGTGCTTCAAAAGACGCTTCATGCCATCCTCAAAGATCTGGTGTTGGGTCTTTTGACGTCGTGGAATGTTCATGCTGTGAACCTCCATGGCAAAGTTGAGCGCCGCTGCATCATCTACAGCGTCGTAGGTGCTGGGGAGAACTAGGTTATACAGTTGGTCTTGAATCCTGATTGCTACCAACTCTTGATTGACCTTCTTGAGCTTCTCCTCAACACGAGCCTCGTCGGCGTTGACTTTGAGACCACCAAATTGGGTGTTCTTCTCTTCAAGTTCAGCGAGGAGAGCAAGTTTTCCAAGACTCAACTCAATCTTCTTATTCCACACTTGTTGCTCCTTAGTGAGTGCAAGAGTCACAAGCGTATCTGCACTGTGGCCTACATCCTCCTCCAGTTGCACATCGTTGATCCACGAGATTCGCGCCAGTTCGGGCTTGCTACGAAGGAACTGGGTCTTGTAACCGTGCTTGTCGAGATCAAATTCCAGGACGGCCTCCACTCCGTGTTTTTGGAGCAGAAACTCGTATGCAGGAAACGCAAAAGCTTGACCGTAGGTAGAGAAGCTACTTTCCAACTTGGTCTTCTTGCTATCCCTCAGTCGCTTGAGGTTTTGTGTTTCCACCAAGGAGAGTCCAGGCTCGCCAAGACGATCTTCAAGCGTTTGGATATGGTCCAACAAAATAATAGACAGGGCCCGAAGACATTCGTGCTTCTCAGAGATGGAGGCGCCCTCTTCCCACTTGCCTGATCGCGCCAGGGCAAGAGGCTTCTCGAATCGATCCTTCTGGTACACCTTTGCGAAATGCTGCGACATGGTCTTCTGTTCGGGCTGTGTTGTTGACCAGCGAGCATATTCCAAAACTGAAGTAAGCATTCCGTCGATCATGGTCGGCAATTCCTCGAAAACCTTGGAGACAACTTTGGGATCTGGCTGATTGGATGCCCTGGCCGGTTCCCCTGCGTCGTGGTTCTTGAGAACCCATTGATCTGAGAGGTCGACGAGACGTTTGGCATTGTTGGCAACGTACTGAGAGCCAGTCCAGGGCTCGGGTAGATCTTCGTATCCATCGCGAAGAATACCCAAGCGCAGTTCTTCAAAGCCGAGGCCATAAGAACTCAAATTGTTCTTTCGGAAATCAAGGGCTGCAACATGTGTGCAAGTGTTGACTTGAATAGCTTCGTAAATCATGACAGTAATCTTGGCATCGTCGAGCAAATGATCTTTGTACAAAGTCTTGATGACTTCATATGCCCAAGCAACAAACAGCTCGAGGCGGAAGACATCGTTAATGAACCAGTGTCGGACTCGGTCAACCTCGCCAATCTTAGCAACGGGGTTGTGCTTCTGGTCTTGATGAATGAACTCGACGATCATGCCAACCAGACTCTTCTTGTCATTCGCTGGTCGCGCTGCGGTGAAGGCTTCATGTCGTTTCCAGAGCAAGGTAGCCACGTGCATTTTCTCAGCGTTGTATAGGAGACTCCAACGCGTCTTACGGTCGAGGTCTGCCCCCATAATTCTAAGATGGGCCATCAACCTCTCAAGCGCATGTGAACGAGCTCGGAGGTTGTCCTCTAACGAAGCCGGGAGAGTCGAAATAAAAGGAGTGCTTGAGCTCAAAATCTCGTGGCTGACTTCGAGGGCAGCTTGGGCAACTTCCTGGTTAGAAAATTTGATTTCTTGTCGTCCGTCGAAAATTAAAGGGTTGTCTTGTTTGACGCCGAAGAAGACAGCCTGCTCGATTTTGCTCTTCGCGGAAACCTTGGGGGGTTGGTCACTTGCAAACTTGTCCACGTCGGTTGTCACGATTCGCACTACACCAGCTCCGCGAACCATAAGGACGACAGCAGGGTTCTTCGTCTTGGGTCGGTGAAGTCGGTGTTCCTCGTGGCCAGAAGCAGGCGAAATTTCCTCGAACCCGGAACCAATGATTTCGTGCACATCGTCTTCCCGGAAATCAACAACATCTTCAAAAGCGGCAGGCAAGATGTGACTGTCCGTTTGGAGCTGCGATTCGGGAGATTGCGGCGGGACGGCGATTGATGCAATGACAGTCGCGCGATCGAAGACCACAAAAGCAACCAGGGCAGGGCGCGGAAGATATAGACGTGGTCGTGTAGTTTCGGAGAGTTGCGAGCTTGAGGCCGGGGCACTGTATGATGTTATGGGGCGAATCATGCCGATTTGGCATTCCTGGTGTGTTAAGATAGCTTCTACTAAAGCGTAGCGGGAAGTGCTTCGCAAAGTTAAGCTGACTAGGATTAGAAGGTGCTGTACTGAGGAGTTGTCGGTGGCCATGGCGTCGCTCAGCCTGCTCAACTCAAGGTACTTGGACTCCAAACCCTTGGGGACGTAGGTGAAGTCAATCGCCTCGAAAGAGTCCTCTGGATATTCCTGAGATACCGGATCGGTCTCCTGAAGCGCGGCGATGATATTCTCACGCACGTCTGCATCGCCGATAACCTCGTTGTGGCCTCCACGATGAACCCTCCAGGCATGCAGTCGGCCTTTGCCAGTTAGTGCCACAATGTTCCGCTCGCCTGTTCGTGCGGATCGGTCAGCTCGGACGGCTGCAACATCTCCTTTGAGGGATAAATGTTGAAAGGCGTGTCGAATGCTGCCGAATATTCCGCCTGTAGGGGGCGACAGGCTGTTGCGCAAAAACTGTACAGAGATGGCAGGGCGACCTTGGCTGTCGCGCACATTCATATACGCAAGACGTCCAGAATTGAAGGTGAGAATAAATCCGGCGGATTCAGCATTGGTAATAGCCACAACCTTTTCGCCAGATTGCATTCCCGAGATAGTATACTCGACGCCGGTGCGGTCCTTCTTCATAAAGACAAATGTAGCCGCGCTCGCAATCGACTCCCAGTACACAACTTTTCCGCTACCTCCCATGACCACAACCAGGCCAGGCTCGGCCGATGATGCGGATGGTGATACGAGGCATCCTACGGGAAGGGAGTCGTTCGTTTTGGATGTTGACGGGAGGCTAAAGGAAAAGGTTTCGGGGGATTGTGATGTCGAGGTGTAGGGCCAGACTAGGGCGTGTGTTTGGGTAAGAGAAAGGGCATAGCCTGTGGAGAAGACATCGGCGGTTTGGTAGGCTGTGACGATAAAGGTGAGTAGGCCATCGAAACGCGAAGCTGAGGTATCCAGGGACTTACCTGACCAGTCGGTGCGAATCCTGTCAGGTAGAGCTGGAAGCTTACTGACTGTGTAGGCGTTTGTGCTTGTCTGCCCAAACACATGGTTTAGTATGCGGCATCCCGAATGAAGAAGAAAATATTGATTCTTACCAATACAAGACTTCCATCGCCTTTGTTAGCGGCGCGGTCGCCGTGCTTTGCCTTTTTCGCACGAATATTCAATTCCTTGCGCAACACTGGGCTGAGGCTCTCGGGAGGCTCGATGTTTTTGTTTTTGGCGGGTAGAGTCGCGACCTTGCCATCGGTCTTGACCTCGATCATCTCCTGCTGGGCATCGGGATTGATAAAAGTCTGTTCTGTCAAAGGAACTCTCTGTCTCTTGGCTTTTGGCTGCTGGGTGACATGTTCGGAGCTCAGAGGACGTTGGCGGCGGCGTGAACGAGTCGCTGTCGCCGGGCCACCTTGAGCGACAGACGGAGAAAACATTTTGGGCGGATCGCAAAGTGGACGAATGATGGACGTATCAAGAAAAGAGGTCGCGAATAAGGACGTGTCGTATTAAGATGGCGATGGAATCAGCCGCGTGATCATAGAGGCATTTTGCGGCGTAATCGTGACGGATGATCGTGATGGATCGTTGACGTGAATGGAAAGTGTGAGCGGTGACTTTTGAAATGATGGATGGAAAGAAAACTGGTCCGGGCTAGGTTGTGCTGGTCGAAGCCTGGAGAGAGCAGTGACGAAGCGTGCACCAGGAGCCAATCGAACAACAAAAAAGGTCGCTGGTCACCCAGCTACGACCAGGTCTGGCGCGTTGTGATTCGCTAAAAATGCACTGGTGCCTTTTTCGAGAAGTGCTAGAGCTGCTGCGATGAGCTGGCATTGCCTTGAAACCCCTTGAAAGCTTCAGTTGCTCAATTGCCCATGTACCAATCAGAGACTCTACCTTCAGCCTCCACACGCATCTACCCCACTGAAGATCGCATGCAGAAGGTTCGTGGCAGAGCCTCTGTTTGAGGTACCTTTGGGCTTGTGGTACCTTGCCTTAGTCAGAGCTGAAGTTGAGACAAGGCCTTGTGTTCAGGTACTTCTGGCATCTTGATACATTGGTCTCGCTCAAGCCTGAGGCCAGCAACCATTAATTGAGTATCTCTAATATTCTTCCTGTTCTACTTCTATTGAGGATAACGCAGGCCGATTGTTTTTGTAGGCATTGCCTGTGTAGTTTGATCTCTTGCTTATCATGTACTGGATCTCGCTTTGGTCGGATGTTACTTTGATATGTTGCCCTACATAAGTCGATGATGCGTATGGCTTCCACGATCTGATAACGGCCGGATCGAATAGTAGATCGTGACATTGACCAATCGCCACTCAACACAACGTCCAACATCCCAATCCTCATTTTGACCTTCAATTGCCAGAAACATTTTACCTCCCTAGCCCTTAAGCAATATCTCAATTAACTATATCACGGCCTCGGTCTTCAACCGAACCACGTGGTCGGCCAAGATACTGATCAATGTCTACCCTATGCCAAGTTCACTAGATCCATCTGGTTATTAACTCATCGCTCAGCCTATCTAGCCACGATCTGATAACAGCCAAAAAATGAGACGGTTCTCTACGGCGGTGATCATAACAGATCCTCTTGTCAAGTATCAGACTCATGTGGCTGCTGGTCTCTACGGCCCCGATCCGTCTCAGCACCGACTTGCACGGCACTTACACAAGATATATCTCCGCATTAAAGACTATTCTCCTCAGGCCGAGTACTGTCAACGCCTGAGGCAAGTTGCTCGTCTTACGGAGACAAAGCTCAAAGAAGAAGAGGACGATGATGGTAATATTCTTGCATTACGGAATCACTCGATATGGCGAAATCCGCTCTTCAAACACCTCCTCGCAACGCCCGAAGGAAAAGAGAGTCTCGCTTTGACGCGGACACTCACGAATCATGAGTCTGCGATCGAAATAGACTCACCCAGGGGATTGTTCTTATCAGGCGAAGTGGGCACTGGAAAGTCGATGCTGCTCGACTTACTCGCTGATGGGTTGCCGACTGAGCGGAAGAGGAGGTGGCACTTTAATACGTTTATGCTCTACACCATCTCGCAACTCGAGCATCACCGAAAGACAAGCCCGAAACTCGAAGAGGGCGAAACCGACTACTCTATCTTATGGATGGCGAAGAAGCTAGTTGATGAGTCGCCGATCCTGTTCCTTGACGAGTTCCAACTTCCTGATAAAGCAGCCAGCAAGATCCTCAGCCATCTCTTTATCTCGTTCTTTCAGCTTGGCGGCGTCCTCATTGCATCTTCCAATCGCATGCCAGAAGAGCTTCAGAATGCTATTGGCGTCGATTACACGCCTGCACCAACAAAGGGACTCATTCGCAAGTTTTTTGGTGGTGCAGTGCGTGCCCGAGGAGAGCTATATGGGTCAACCAGCGACTTTTCAAACTTCCTTGAAGTGCTGAAGGCTAGATGCGACTTTTGGCAAATGGAAGGAGCCAAAGATTGGCGAAGAAAGGAGGAGGCTGACATTCCCTTGGTTGTGACTGGGGATTCCATCGAGGGTGAAGGCGGCGTGGAAGAAGTGATCACTCAAGACAAGCCCAAACGTTCAACCAAGAAACCTGTCAATTACTACCTGTCGACGGATGAACAGGATTCATGGCGGGAGCGAATTGAGACTGCCATCACATGGACGGGGCCTCAACCACTTCCATGGGAACCATCAACTGTTGTTGTATATGGTCGAAAGGTCCATACTCCTCAGCATTATAATGGTTACGTATTCTGGGACTTTGAAAGCCTTGTCGAAACATTTGGTCCGGCTGATTACATCACAATGGCCTCCACGTACCACACCTTTATCATCGATAATGTCCCTATCCTCACACACGCAAAGAAGAACGAGGCTCGGCGTTTCATTACGCTCTTGGATGCCCTATATGAAGCTCGCTGCAAACTTATTATTCGGGCTGTAAACCCACCGGACACTCTGTTCTTCCCAAAGAAGAAGAGCTCTGTGTCTGGGAAATCAATCAATCCAAATGAACCCGACGATCTGATTTCCGAGACCATCGCCGAAGTATATCAAGACCAGATGTCTCCATTCCGACCCAACGTGGCATATTACGACACAAAATCGAATACATCCTCCTATAACCCCGACCAGGATTCAGATTTTGGATTACAAAAGAAGCCAGTGGACTTCGCAAACGCCAGCGCCTTTACCGGAGAGGATGAGAGATTTGCATACAAGCGAGCAACCTCTCGTCTATGGGAGCTGTGTAGTGCACAGTGGCATGCCAGGACAGGAGACTGGTGGCAGCCGCTGCCCATCGAGGCAAGGCATTGGGAGGGCGGCGCAGTCTCAAAGCGCATTGGACACCAGATTAGCGCAAGCCGATTGGGCAAGGATGAAGGCATGGGCCGGAGTTTAGAGGTTGATGAGATGGCTGGACTGTCAAAGTGGAGGGTCGAGGACCTGAAGAGCTCTGAGAAGAGGGCATAGAGCAATTTTCGTCAATTTGAATAGTTGTCGAGAAGCGACATATAGGCGCATTTGTATATAGTCACTTGGAAACGAATATATATGATTCATTTCGTCAAATAATCAGTTGCCCGTATGAGGGCAGGATCTAGGTAGTCTATCACCGGATATCCCGTTATGCCACACTCCAAAACGCCATGCACCAGTATCTTGATCTACTCATACACCGCTCGGCCCTCAGCTCAGCTTAGAGACTTGTTACACCTGGGGTCCAGCCCTCTCCTATTCTCTTCATGTCATCAGAAAACTTGCGACTTGTGATCTTCTTGCCTCCTCTCCCGCTCAGGGGCGCATGCTCATCCGGGTCATAAAACGGGTTCTGCAATAACTTGACATATGCGTGCTGCATGGCGCGAAACACAGGCTTAAGCTCAGCGTCGCGTAGACCAG
The DNA here is from genome assembly GCA_013184445.1 of Fusarium sp. NRRL 53497. Taxonomy (NCBI): domain Eukaryota; kingdom Fungi; phylum Ascomycota; class Sordariomycetes; order Hypocreales; family Nectriaceae; genus Fusarium; species Fusarium sp. NRRL 53497. The sequence continues at coordinate 9,972 of JABCJZ010000416.1, read as the reverse complement.
CAGCAGCGCCCCGATTAGCAGCCACTGGAGCATTCCCATCGACGCGGCGGCCACGCATGTCCACGAGACAGACCATGCGGACGCCTGTGTTGGTCTCGAATCCGTAAGCGGCGAGCCGGTCGTCAACGGCGTGGAGCAGGCCAAAGTCGCCCGAGAGACCTACACCCGAGACAGCGTTGGTCTTTGCGCGCAAGTCGAAGACATCGATGGTGGATGATAGGAGGAGGGAGAACTGGAGAGGTGTGCGGATCGGGGCGAATGTGTTTGTTCCTGAATCGAGCGAGGGAAAGATCGAGATGTGGAGGGGGTTATTCTGCAAAAGGAAGACATGTTAGCGATTACTTGTAGAGATATGATGGCATGGGATCGAATACTCACATTTCTGCCGATAACACCCAGACAGGCGATCGAGGGTATCGCGGTGGACATGGTTATAACAGCTTGTTGGCGAAGATGGAGGTTGAAAGAGGAAGCTCGGCTTAGTGGGAGTCTCCATGCTCGCTTGGTGCCAGCGGGCAACCTTAACTTGTAATCCCCACCTCCAACTTCGACGGTCATCATGATGAATATCTAGGTAGTCTGCAGAGGAAAAATGCTCTAGAAATTATGATAAGTTGAGGATCAGGTAGCTTCTGGTTATATATAATTATGGAAATGTCTGTTTTATCTATTATCTCAAGTCCGGAATATGATGACGGCGGCTGGAGGCTGGAATGTCTCTCTTTTAGCTCGTCTGTCTGAAACCGGCCATTAACTCAGAACCCATTCTGGATACACGCCTATCACTTTTTGTGCATGAGTTTAACTCAAGTTCGGTTATGTCAAGTATGTAGTATATAATCTGAAAGGATGCACCTATGCTACCAAAGCTATTCAATAAGGTACGCATAAAAAAAACCCCCATAATCCGCCTGCTTGTCATGCAGCGTATCCCCTATTAGTGTACACTCCAAGTAACTCATTAGAGGTAGTGGACAGTTCCAAATAAAGGCCATGGAATAAAACGCCTTGAGCTCATATATTCCTCCCTTGAATCCCTGGCACATGCCGTGCTTTTACTCTGAATACTCGTCGTCTTCCATGAGATTCGCGGTATCTTCAAGTCCTCTTAGAACCTCCTCAACATCTGATGGATCTGTGATAGCCCATACACCTCCTCCCTTGACCAGGTCTTTGCCGCGCATACCCACCTCTTTGCCAACAAGATTGCGACCGACCTTTCCCGGTCCAACGCCGACCCATCGTCGTATACGCGCCTCTTGGTCCAGATATTTGATGCTGTCCCACCAGCGAACTGTATCCAGACAGCCGCGGGCCAACAGATCCTTGAGCTCCTTCTTGCAGCAGACTGGCCGTGCAGATACGTTACTTACAATTGGTAACTTGCCGGGAAATGTCACAATGTCCTCGTTTTCGCGGCCCTTTACCCTGCTGGGTTCTTCAAGAAGCTGGCGCATCACGGTGACGGCTGGTTTCATGATTGGGCTGTGAAAGGGACTATCGGCTTTGAGACGGACAGCGCGTGGATCGTAGCCAAGGAACTGTTGGACGTGGGTAATGAGCGTCTGTATGCGCTCAAGGTTCCCGCTCAGCACGATCTGATTCTTGCTGTTTATGTTGGCTATCAACACCTGTTCAATTGGTGGCAGGTCTGCTAGGTCTTCGGCCGAAATGCCAACAAACTCTCGAATGGCCTGGATCAGCCTATTCATATGTTCCGGGTGGGATATGACCGCCACCATACCGTACTCGCCGCCGTACTTTTCTATTGCATGCTTCGTGGCATCCGACATTGCCTCTGCCCGTTTACGCACAAGATGTAAACTGTCCTGGAAGGAGATGTAACCGCCCGCGACGACAGCGGCAAATTCACCGAGCGAGTGTCCCAGTGTTACATCGAAGTGATCGGTGACTTTAAAGTTGAATTCACGTTCAAGAATGCGCAGGATGAAAATTGAGGTGGCCATGATGGCGGGTTGTGCGTTGGGTGTCTCAGTAAGAAGCTTTGAGGGCCCATTCTGAATGATGTCGGAGAGCTTATAGCCCATATATTCGTCGATCTCGTCTCGCAGCTGTGATGCTGTTGAAGGGAATGCCTCGAGCCATGGAGTCAGCATGCCCACCCGCTGGACGCCCTGGCCAGGGAAGAAAAGGGCTGTTCTGGTGCCGCCTCGATGTGTAGAACGCCATCTTCGCTGTAGTTGTTGGTGTCTTGGTTGTGATAACGTCTGTATCAATGGTCGTCTAGAACTTGTTGGAGAAGAAGCAGGAGAGCGAATGTGAGTAGCTAGAGTATAAGTGCGGCGGCACCGCATCGTGGACGTCGCGAGCTTGTCCATTGCCGTCTGAGCGGCGGGGCAGAGGATAGAGGTCAAGATGGCCTGAGTGAAGGTTTCATACTGAGGCGATACACCTAGGTAAGGAGGAGATAAAAGGGATACAAGAGGACAAGTAGTGTTCCTTACTACCTTACAATTCAACAAAACAAATTAAGAAACCAGACCTGACCAAACCCACGAGACTGATGACCCTTTGGGGGCCCCAGGCTTGGCCTGGGGTCTCTCTTTCTCGGTCTAGGTCTGGGGTTCGGGAGTTTGCGTGACGTCGGGGTAATGTTAGTGGGACAAGGTACGTACTCATTCCTCGGAATTGGGGGAGTTCTTCAGTTGTCTTGAAAATCATCGGAATGGCTGCCCCCTTCGTCCATCCAATCACATCACGATCGCATTGTTCGTTGCGTCCATGTTTGGGGTTCCGGACCTGGCCCCACACTTAGAGCCGATACCCCGACCTCATGCGGCTTCGGAGCTCCGTCGCTCCCTGGGAGACTCCTCCGAGGTGATTGTCCCTAATTATTCCTTTCACTCCCACGGCAACGAGGCCGGTGGTCATGCATGCAAGTGCATTGCATGGCACTGCATTATATGCAAAAGAACACACCTTTGTGCACTTTCTTTTTGCTTCTGTCATGACTTCCACCTTTTCCCCTATTGGCTCGCAAATACACTAGACACGACACCTTCGTTCAACACAACATTATGAGCCTATTCGTGTTTGTGTTCCCGTTTCGTCTCTTTAATTAACATCGTATCTCCACACCTCCCTTGCTGATTGTCAAGTACTTGACTCCCTTGTATGGCTTGACACTCTCTCCCAGGCCCCTACTCTTGCGTGTATCTAGCTGGATACTTTCAACCTTTAATCCACTTGCCAACCATCCTTTGACCGAGAAACTCACTGATGCCGATGTTGGCATCAGGATCTTGTTCTGTGCGACCTTCTTGGTGTCCTTATCATCACCTGCGCTCTCTGGGTTCTTTGTCGCCTTGGCGACCGGAACGTTCTGATATGGCCCATCAAATGTGTAGTCCGTTCCAAATCCGAACCCGTTAGGCTCGAACCCCTCATCGCCCTCACCTGTCAGCGGTCCCACAACGGTACACCTAAGTCCAAAGTAGCTTATTCCGCCTGACAGTTCCTTTGAGGGAATGTACCATTCCAAAACCTTGTCTCCCGGGTTAAAGCTGGCGTCACCTTTGCTTGGTCGGATCTCAGACAGGTTCCTAACATCTGCTGGTAGTGGAATCGTCACAGTCAAGTCGTCCATCAAGGGAGCCCCTGGCGATCCGGGATTTGGTCCACCCAGCCGACCTCCACTACCGCCTCTTCCCAGACCTGACGATGCTGGTGAAGGTGCTCCAAGAATCTTGTTAACCTGCAGTCGAACCTCAAAATCTGATCCTGTTGCACCCAGTCCTGTCTTGACCTCCATGTTGATCGGTAGCTTAAGGTTGTTGGAACTAAGACTTCCACTCTTCCCACTTGAGAAGGGCAGCAAATCCACTTCGTATCCAGCCAGAATAAATCTTCCATCGGGGGGGATAAAACTGAGCTCTCCTGGTCTCTCTTTCCATCGGTTGAGTCGCACGCATGGGTGGAATACTGGCAGTTCCATGATGCCCCCAAGGTTGTGTTTTCCGGATGGACTAGTGATGTTCAGTGTGATGTCAGGAACACCTGATACCTTGGAGGTGAATGCGATCGTGCCATTGGCAAACGCAGCCAGTGGTCTTCCTGACGGAGCGAGCGTAACGGACAAAGTCTCGACAATATCGGCGTACATCTCGTTAGACGTGTGTCGTACGTTGGCTCTCCTCCAAGGTAAAGCAGTTGAGTTTGAGGGCAATATAGACGGCGTGCTTGAATTTGAAAAGTTAGCGCTCAAAGGCGCTTTGCTGGGCATGAGTTAGCTTGACGATCAATTCCCTGAGAAGCTGGGCAGGACAGTTCACTAACCCAGGAAGATTGATGCTTCCCAGCAACTTTCCGACCCAACCTTCTTGCTCCACCACCTCCCGTAGAGCATTGGGTTCTGTTGTACTTATTGTACCAGCATCGCACATCTCCGTTAGCAGCTGTGCAACAATATCATAATTGTTCTCAATCTTGACGGCCAGCAGCGGCGTGCCGAGAAAATCCTCAAAGGCATCTATTATGCGGTGCAGAAACTCGAAGACCAGGAGCGGCTCGATCTCGGTTGACGATGTCGCAAGAAATAAGAGGTTCGCATGCGTTAAGCTAAAGACGAGGGTTGGGGGGCTGGTATTGGGGAGGTAGATGAGATTCGGTCGCGGTGCGGGATGTTCTAGGTAGAGGGGTAGAAGATGGGTTGCCGACAACGGCCTCCCTGCGTAGGTATGTGAGAGAATAGGGTTTCTGGAGTCATTCGTTAGATGGAAACGACGTAAATTCTTCTAGGGGACGTACCGATTGTCATCGTAAATGTGCAGCGCCTCAATAACTCCGTTCATGGTGATGGCCAACACCTCCCTCTAGTGTTGGATCTGTAACCGACTCTAGGTAGGTAGCTTCGCTTGCGCCAGTCTAAGCAATGACGAAACTAAGTCGAGATCCTAGATAAATATGACTAAGCAATCAACAGCCCATCCGCCCAATCAACGTTACTTATCACGGGGCTCAACAATTGAAGCTTGTGATAATTCCATGGTCAACTCTTATTCTAGCCTTGTCAAATTCAATATCACAATACGAAAACCTTCACAATGTCTGACAAAATACCGACAGTTCAATCACTCGAGAAGCCAGAGAAGCTCGAGAATATTCTGCGTCAGGACCGAGGCGACGACTGTCTGCCCTGCAAAGTTGTTGGTCAGTTCCTAGCAACAGGCGATGTTAGTATCATTGCTCAGAGCGGACTAACAAGGTAACAGGTAGCGGCGCATTCTTCAGTCTTGGAGCCTACAGCTACTTCTCTGGAATGTCACAGCTTGACAAGCAAAAGGATATGATTCTACGGAGCAAATCGCCTTTCGGTATGAGAAGCCGCAAGCTCGGCATCACTTCTATCTCGCTTGCTCTCGTGTGGATGGGACTCTGGAGGGCTTTCAAATGAATCCACGATTTACGATACGAGTGATACAACGAACTCCTCTCAGTCTTAGCCGACCTGTTTGTATAATACCTCCTGATGCGATGCCCTCCACAACATGAGCATCTCGAAGCCGTATCCACGAGAAGAGGATATTGACGATATCCTGATACGAATCTGCTAGAAGTTTCATCGGAATTATCCTTCGTCCATCTTCGAGTTTAGAAACCACGTATAACCAATTTAGAAGTTGTTGGGGTTTGTTTCAAAGCTTAGCTCACAGAGCTGTTGTATCACTACGCAAAAGTCACAAGCAAATAAGAATATAAATTTAAACCAATATCATATTAAATGCACAAGTCAGAATGAATAAGAATTGTCAGAATGCCCTAACGCCACCCTAATGCCATGTAATTATATTATCATCGGTATATTGGCATTCTGTCCCTTGAGCTCTGTAAGCTGTTACGCCATGTCGCCAAACACTAAAATCTCAACCTGGAAGCCCCACAATGAATCTTTAACCAAACTCATCCATCAACCAAAAAAACACGACCGCAAAACAAAGAAGCTCAGTAACTACCTAGATCTACAGACACTTTCTTAGTGTATTCAATTGTTATAGGCCCAGAGCCCTTGTTGGAGCCCTCCAACGGTCACCTGGCCAAACCACCTGGCCCATATCCAGCCTCGCCATCCACACTCTCATCTCATCATGCCCATCACAATTCTTAGTCCTCAGCCTCCCACGCCCCAGAGGCCACAAGCAGCCGCTGCTGCGAACTCCGACTCTGACTCTGATTCCGAAGGCGGTGCCGATGTCGTGGCTGATGACATTCTCACACCAGGCACTGAGATAACGTCAAATTCCCAATGGATGCGGTAAGCTTCAACATCTCAGACGTCACGATTATTCGTGTTTGATACTGACTTCTCTCAGCGGTCATGGTACATATGTGCCTCCCGGGTCATCATCGATTAAATCTTCTCTTGCTGGCACCCTCACAAAGACAAACAAGCTGCTTTCTGTGCGGCCTCTTCGCGCCCGTTATACCCCAGAGATTGGTGACCTTGTCGTCGGTCGCATTGTTGAGGTCCAGGCCAAGCGATGGCGCGTCGATGTAGCTGCCTCTCAGCTTGCTATTCTCCAGATCTCGGCCATCAATTTGCCTGGTGGCATTCTTCGTAAACGTACCGAGACCGATGAGCTTCAGATCCGCAGTTTCTTCGCCGAAGGAGATCTCGTCGTCGCCGAGGTCCAGCAGCTTCACCAAGACGGTGCTGCTAGTCTTCATACCCGCAGCTTGAAGTATGGTAAGCTTCGCAACGGTGTCTTTGTCGCTGTCACTGGTACCGGTGGCGGCGGCGGTGTTGTTCGGTCCAAGAGACAGGTCTGGACAATGGATGTGGCCAACGCCGGCGGCAAGGTGGATGTGCTTCTCGGTGTGAACGGGTACATCTGGATCAGCAAGCACATAGAGAGCGACCCGGCTGCCGAGGCTGCGGGCATCAACCGTATGGAGGAGAATGTCAGCAGCAAAGTCTACTCGAGTCAGAACGACCCCATGGAGGTGTCGACAATGCGCGAGATTGCAAGAATTCGCAGTGTCATCTTGGCTCTTGTCGAGAACGGAGTCAAGGTGGACGAGGGCACAGTAACTAGAGGGTACAGCGAGGCGGTGGACATGGTACGGGATTCGACTGATGACGACCTATACCTGGGGGGCGAGAAGGGACAGCACCTAGCCACCGTTTTGACCCGCCATTGAGATATCTTAGATGTTAAAAGCCTCTTCTTGTAAATCATCATTCTAATGCAAGATACCACAACCTCAGATGCAACTTACGACAGGCTCAGTGTCACGAAGCGGTGCCCGTTGGATTTAATTTAAATGGCTAGAAGCAATTGAAGTTCAGGTTTTAAAGAAGCCATGATAGGATTATAGTGCATTGCAAAAAACTAGCGAAAGGGGAAGAACAACAGCCATCTTATATAACAATAAGTACACACAAGAGGTATGCTTGCATTGTCGCCTTAAATGCTTTTTGACTTTCAGCATATCAGAGGAATCAACTAAATGATCATCGTGTGAGCAACTGACTCAGAGTACCTTTCTTTGCTTCCAGGATGGCAGCCGCAACCACGAGGACGGCCCACCTTAGAAGAGCACCCTTGGATTTCTTTGATCCGAGGCCGAGGACCAGGGCAAGGAAGTAAGTGATTCCCTTGGTCTTGTTGCCGTTGCGATCAAAGTCAGGCTTCGAATCGGCGATGGCCTTCATGCGATTCATGGTGGGCCAATGGTACGGCATGTAGCGCACGCGGAAAAGGATGTCAGCCCAGTAAGGGACTTCGGCAATAGTACGCTGGTGGCTGAAGGTACGGATAGAGTAGATGCCGTGATAATTGCCCATTCCAGACTGGCCAACACCTCCCAAAGGAGACTGCGGGATCTGGGAGTGGAAGAAGGCATCATTGCACGTGGCACCACCTGATGTGACACTGTCCAGAACTGTGCTATATTAGACATGTTATCAAGTAACGATTGGGAATATACGTACTCTTTTTGTTCTCAGCCTTGCTACCAAAGGCGCTGAGGGAAAGTGGCGTTGGGTCAACTGAGTTGGCAATTTCGATGGCCTGGTCGAGGGAATCAACCGCCATCATCGCAAAGATGGGACCAAAAGCCTCTTGAACCATCATGCTGTCATCGACGTCGTCGACAAGTACCGCCGTTGGCTCCATGAACAGAGTAGATTCGTCCATTGAACCACCAAGGACAATCTTTCCCCTGGTGTCATCGAGCATCTTCTTGAGGCGGTTGAAGTGGCCCGCATTGACGATGCGGCAGAGATCAGGGCTGTTTTTGGCACCCTTGGGGAAGAAGGTGCGCATCTGAGTGTTGAGCTCTCCTAAGAATTGAGATAGAACACTTCGCTCCACGAGGATGTAGTTGTGAGACATGCAAACCTGGCCTGCATTAAGGGACTTCTGCCACAGAAGTCGTCTAGCAGCCAACTTGAGGTTAGCGTTCTTGGTGACGAAGGACGGGTTCAGGCCACCAAGCTCGAGGAGCACAGGAGTCAAGGTCTCGGCAGCCTTCTTTGCAATAATCTTGCCGACCGCCTTGCCACCGGTGAAGCAAATCTTGTCAAACTTCTGTTCAAGCAGAAGCTGAGTCTCGGGCAAAGCACCATTGATGTAGGTGTAGCAGTCGGGATCCAGGGCCTCATCAAAGATCTTCTTGAGCACCATGGCACAGTTGGGAGATGACTCGGAGGCCTTGAGAACAACGCAGTTGCCGCAAGCGATGGCGCCAATAACAACAGGGAGGTTGAGCTGGAAGGGGAAGTTGAAGGATCCAATGTTGAGGATAACGCCAAGTGGTTCGAAGCGGGTGCGGTGCTTCATGGCGCGAAAGTGAAGAGGAACATTGGGGACAGGCTCATCACGTAGCCATTTCTCCATGCTATTAAGCATATCGATGCATTCTTGCTTGCACCAATCAATCTCAGCCAGAACGGCCTCGTACTTGCACTTGCGAAGATCTTTGATGAGGGCATCTTGCATGAGCTCAGTGTTGTCGACGATGGCCCAGTAGAGCTTGCGAATCTGAACTTGGCGGAACTGGATATCCTTGGTGCGACCTGTCCTGAAGGTCCTCCTCACGAGATCGACTTTGGTGACGATCTCATCGAGAGGCGTGTGCTCCAGGGGAGCAATAGTATAGGATAGAGTGTTGTCAGTCATATTGATAAGCGATGTTGAAACGCGGTTGGTTGACAGAATGAATTAGGTGCTGACGCCACTGCCTATGCGTCTACTTGGTTGGATGTTGTGGATTAGAAAGTATCGAGAGCGAGATATGGCTTGGATTGTAGTTATAGGTAGGAAAAGAAATAGTTTTCTGTAGCAGAAAAGAACGGTGACGCTTTTGATTGAAAGTTGAATGGTTTGAGAAGAGATGAGTTGAGTTGAGTTGTGAGTGCTTTGATCTTGATCGGGGCCTTCTCCTAATTAATCAGGCTCCCCAGAAGGACAAGGAAGGTGATGTCGAATTTGAGTGGATTCGGTAGGTTCGGTTGGTAGATTCAGCCAATACTGTCGCGTGCTGTCTCACGATATAACAGTCATAGACTTAAAGCAAGATCAAGTCCAAGACCAAAACCAAGTCCAAGCAATCGCCAAAAGTTTCCAAATCACGTAGTAAATTGTCAAGTATTTATAAAAATAAAATAAAAGGTTCGAGACATTCAATTTTAAGGGATGTAAATGAGGGGGCCCGTTGTATCGAACCCCGGATCTCCTCTCCTCGGCAGCCACCCACGTCCACGTGCTGAATCCTACCGAGGCACAGTTTCATCGACCATCGCATTTCTATACACAGACAGGAAGATGAAGTCTATTTGTCGAATTAATTATCAGCGGCAAGAAGACAATAATAGCTTATTATATAATTTGTAATACTTATATCTTACACCTTAGAGCCATAGTACTACCTAGGTAAATACCTATATAATACCTTATCTCTTTAAGCGGCATAAGACTTAGGCAGGGTTACTTGCCCCACTTTGCTTACTAA
>JABCJZ010000415.1:0-58894 GCA_013184445.1 Fusarium sp. NRRL 53497 | reverse complement strand
ACCCAGCACAGCACAGTCCAGTCCCTCCCACTCCCAGTCCCCCAGATCGGTCACCTCCAGGCCTGAGACAAACAAATCAACACCAGCTACGCTCCACTCACGTCCACGTCTCCCCCATCTCGCCATCTTCAACTCATCACCATCATCATCATCATCATCCTACGGCACCGGCGCTTGTAAGTAACCGTTCTTTTCTCTCTTGGCTTGGTCTCCCTTTCTGATTACCCTGGACTGGGATCGATCGACTGGACTTCACGTAAACAATATCATCATTCATCACGTTCCCATCATCCATCATCATCAACCCTTCTCAGTCCTTTCCTCAATCTTCCTCTGGTCTTGTTGCTTGAGTAAACAAAGCCATTGGCTAGATACCTCGGGAGAACCTCAATTGACTCTGACCCACCTCGATCCTTACCTCTCAATATCCTCTCACCATCTCGTCGAGCCCTCTCCTTCTCTGTCGTACCTTGTCATCTCCATCCTCTGTCCTGCCATTGAGCGCGCACATTCTCTCTATCCCCATGCCAACAACGATCCACGATCATTAGACCCCACCTGTTTATGTTGGACAACCTCACTGACGACTTAGACAAAGTCTTTTTTTTCGCGCGTCTGACCCTTGACTCGATCTGTTGATGACGCCGTCGCGGCCGTGTTGACTTTGACGATAACATCCGAAGAGGACGATCACGACGACGACACAGGCACCGCGCGCGCCGGAAAGACGAATCGAGCTCAAATAGTTCCAAGACAGCTTTCAACCTGGAGTTGTTCACACTGAGTCGTATCAAATTAATATCTTTATCTCGGCCTCTACTCAGGACGCGCTTCTTAATCATACCATCCAACATCACCGCCATATAGTCGAATAATAGCAACCATGGTCGACTTCAAGAGTGAAACCGTCACCAAAGTGACGGACAAGGTCCATGATGCCACCGAGAAGATGGGCGACATGCTTGACCAGGCTGAGGCTGGCAAGATTCCCGGCACCAAGGGTCACCACCCCGTCTCTGCTGTCATTGGTACAGCTCTGACAGGTGGTATGAAGAATGCTGGCACCAAGGGTTATCTGGCGGTACGTTGGACACCCGATTCGCTCAGGATACCAGAGTTAGAATGCGCATAAACTACTCCCCCAAGCTATGCTGCTGTGGCTCCGCAGGATCCCAGAGAAAAGTAACATTGACCAAGACTAACGTAACCACTTGATAGGCCTATATCAAGGAGCTTGAGGACAACCCTCTGCGCACCAAGATGCTCACTGCCGGTACTCTTGCCGGTACACAGGAGCTCGTCGCCTCATGGCTCGCCAAGGACCGCAACAAGCATGGAAACTACTTCACTGCTCGTGTCCCCAAGATGGCCGCCTATGGCTCTCTTGTCAGCGCTCCTCTAGGACACTTCCTCATCTGGGCGCTCCAGAAGGCTTTCAAGGGCCGTACCAGCCTGCGCTCCAAGATTCTGCAGATTCTCGTCAGCAATCTCATTGTAAGTCATAAACTACCTCTTTATTGTTCAGGTATCGCGCGTAAGAGATGGGACATGAGAGCTTGAGAGAAAAAGGGGCGATGCGACTGAAATACGTTCACATGTCGGAGAATATTTGGAAGCGTAACTTGAGCGATATTTGGATGGCCCAGTTTTGTCTCCTCAGTCGCTAACATGATCCCTAGATTGCTCCTATCCAGAACAGCGTCTACCTCGTCGCTATGGCTCTCATCGCCGGTGCTCGCACCTACCACCAGGTTCGTGCTACCGTCAAGGTCGGCTTCTGGAAGGTGATGCGGGTCTCGTGGATCACCTCGCCTATCTGCCTGGCCTTTGCCCAGAAGTTCCTCCCTGACCAGCTCTGGGTTCCCTTCTTCAACATTGTGTCATTCATCATCGGCACCTACATCAACACCATCACCAAGAAGAAGCGTCTCGCAGCTCTCCGCAAGAAGCACTTCGGTGACGACCGCCGATCCAACGCTGGTGATATGCGCCCAGGCCGCCCCGATGACTACCCTCCTCCTGGCATGGGTGGCCCCAACCCTTCCTACTAAGCGACTCCATCTCAAACGCCGATCCGGGCTCACCCACGCCAAGAAGACAACGAGAAGACAGCATTAGGACCGGCAAAAGCTACTGAAGAGAAGGGAAATGTAGCGATGAAGGAGTGAGCGAGCAAGCGATGACTTCTTGGCGTCGGGTGGACGAAAGCAAACCCATGCTCGGATGGGCCGTGTCGCTTGACGAGTATATACCCGAGATGAGGGGGTGAGTAGGACTGGTGGCCGTCCTGAACTCAGGCTGTTGAATATGTATCTACAAGAGAACTTTTTGGTAAAGGACGAGGGCGATGTGAGGGGAGAGTAGCAAGACGTGTGTATGTTTGTATGTGCGAGTTGCTGGTTAATGAAATGAACTAGTATTTTATCTTTTTTTATACACCTTCTATAGTAGAATTACCTGGCGGGCTTCTGCTCAAGCCTAATCTGAATCTATGTGGAATCCACATTGAAGCATCATCCACAATATGGCTGATGCTTCTAATACGTGAAAGACCTTAGATCTGTGTGATATGTGTAAAAAACCTCGGGGCCTATGATTTTCGTAAGCCTTCTAATATTGCCGGTCCTTGGACAGCATCACTGCATGTCCTTATCATAGCCCCGGATTGCTCTGCAGAGTTGATCTGCAGAATGTGAAGTTTGCTGTGTTTATACAGCCCATCAATATGCGGACTGACAGCATTGAGGATCGAAACGAGACAGATGTCTCATGCCGAAAGTGTGATGAGGACTCCAGCCCTCTGACCTGGAAGTCATGGAGCAAGCTGCGTGTCGCCATGGCGGTGGTGCCACTCGCTGAGCTTGACAACTCTTGTCGTAGAAATGGTGAGCCGGTGCCTGGGGGTATCTCAATCTCCTTCAACCGGACCAGCGGCTTCGGCCATGAATCCAGGACTCCAATACTCCCACTCGCCCTTTGCCTGCTTGTCAACCCAAAGCATACCACCCGCGACCAGGTCGTCTATCACAGTCCGGGCGCGTGCCCTATCCCAGCCCAGGTTATCCCTCAGCATGCCTACGCTCACGTAGCCTAACACCTGCGCCGCCTCGACGACCGAGACTTGATCATCGTTGAGTTCACGGGGTACACTCCGTACATACTCTTTGCGGCCAACACGCACAACAGCATATGCGCCGCCCAGAGGAGCAAGCGTCTGCACCGCACGCCGAACGTCGTCGTCAGCGATAGGATCAGCGCCATCCATACGTCCCGCAGCAACACGCTCTCTCAACTCGGTCAGGCCGATAAGACCACCATTTTCTGCACGCGTAGCACCGCAGACCTCGACGATACGAACAGCGAGCTCAAAGTAGAAGTCGTTGACCGTCTTTCCGAGCAACTGCGCCCATATGGAACTCCCGTCAGAGCTGCTGTTGCTGTTACTGCTGGCGAGGGGGTCGACACCTATGGCGGCGCACATGCGAGCGAATTGGGCGCGGAAAGCTGGATCGGAGCGAATGTCGCGGGCGTGAGTGTTTGCGAACTGTTGGAGGAGGGAGCGGAAGACGGCGAGTTGGGTCTCGAGAGCTTGAGCATTGTTGGCGCGTAGGGAGGAGCCGTGGGAGGCGAATTGTGCTGATGTGAGGCGCGAGCGGTCAAAAGCCGCGAGGCCTACGCCTTTGCGAGACATTATCGGAGTTTGGGTTGAGGATGTTGGAGGAGAAAGGTTGATGTCGATGTTAGTGGTGGAGGTTCGGGATTACGTCAAATGGCGGGGGTGGGGTCTTGATGGATGCCATGCCATGCCATGTCATGTCATGTGAGGTTGAAGTATCCGTATGACTTTGTAATATCTGGATATTTGGTCAAGTTAAGAAGCTTGATTCGAGATACTTATCAGAGACTCTATAAAAGCATAAGACCTTGGAAGAAGGCCCAACTCTCTCCAGCTATCGATACCTATGCTATAGAGGTGTCTAAGTGAGGATTGAGGCTCTGTAGCTGTAGACTTGGTCTCGAAGCGAAGGAACCAAAGTTAGGTACTTGGTCTTTCCAGCCGTTTCTCAAGGTAAGGTAGGTAAAGGAATGGATCAACTCTGGTGTTGTTTGGTGTAAGTTGATTCGACTGAGAGAATCCAAAGAGGTTGTGGGTCCACCTCATCCATAGTACATATGAAGGTACCTTCTAATATCCAATTTCCCCTGGGTTCATTCTCCATTGTTCTCACTCTTCTTTGGGTACCTCTACACAATATATCGCCAAATTGTTTCTGAAATTCAAGTCGTATCTCTACAATACGTTTATGCACGAGTTTCTATCTATCATGTATCTCCTGCAACAGGTTCTCGCCTTGCAGAGCGAGACCTGTCCCTTCTTGATTCCAAGAGTGGTGTGGTCTGGTATGTATGATCTGGTCTGGTCTGGTATGATACGGTTCTGGTACTCAATTTCCAAAACCAACAAGTCTTCGGCCGTCTCTCCTTTTGGTATAATCCAAGAGCCCTCTTGGCTTTGGCTCTGATTCTGGTAGACCTGTGACGCAGCACCGCCATCGCCGTGGCAGTGCCCAGCCCACCCCCGATTCTGAGATAGTCATCACTTCATTAATCAAGAGCGGAAATTCGCGTCTCTAGGCATCTTCTATCTTTCCTTGCGATGAAAAGAAGTTTGCGATCACTGGGTCTGACACTGAGCCTGGCCATCGCCCATGTCATCTTCATCGTCCTCCCAGTCACCGAATCGGCCATCGCCCGAGTTCTCGCCCATCTGTCGCCAAGTTAGCTACTGCCTCATGGGTAGTCGCGGATAAATATGCATACCTTCTCAATGTCGGCGTCGTCCTCGTACTCGACTTCATCAACCTCCTCGGCCTCAATGTTCGCAGGGGGAGGAGGTAGCATCTTCTGCAGAGATTGGTACTCCGACTCACTCTTCAGCCAGCCATCCTCGGGGAACTCGACCTTGACAATCAGGTACAGATCACCCTTGGCGTCGCCACGCTTCATGGGCATACCCTCGCCAGGAATTTTGAGGCAGTCACCTGGTCGCAGGATCTTGCCCTGAGGTCGCTCGATGTGAATACCCCGTCCGTCGAGATGCTTGAAGACTGTTCGCGAGAAGCCCGACAGAGCTTCTCCAAGCGACACACTCAACTCAGCAGACAGATCGTGGCCGATGCGAGTGAAGACATCGTGGGGCTCCTCCACCAGGGTAAAGGCAATATCGCCGGGCGTCTGATCCGGGTATTGGTCGGCCTCACCCTCAAGAACGATGCGCTCGCCCTGCATGGAACCTCGGGGGATGTAAAGCTCGAGGGCCTTCTTCTCTTGTGTTGTTCGCTTGCCCTTGCACTTCTTGCATCGGTCCTTCTCCTTGAAGACCTGACCAGCACCCTGACAGTGATCGCAAATAACGGTCTCACGTCGCATCATGCCGGGGCCAATCTGGCGGAAGGCCTCAACGATACCGTTGCCCTTGCAGCGCTCGCAGGACGAAGACTTGGCCTTCTCCTTGCCACCGGAGCCCTTGCACTGACCGCAAAGCACCTGCTTGTTGGCGGCAAACTTGACAGTCTTGCCACGGTAGAGTTCCTCGAGCGTCACCTTGTATTCCTGCTCCTCATCAGGACCACGTCTAGGTCGGCGAGGACCACCGGGGCCTCCAGGACCTCCAGGGCCTCCGGGACCCATGCCGAAGCCGAACATCTGGGAGAGGATATCGTTGAGGTCGACCTCAGGACCGCCGGGACCGCCGCGGGACTTATCGAAGGCAGCCATGCCATGGACATCGTAGAGCTCGCGCTTTTGCTCATCGCTAAGAATTTCGTAGGCTTGTGTGACTTCCTTGAACTTGGCTTCGGACTCTTCTCGATGCTCTTCAGCGACCTTGTCTGGGTGGTACCTGAGAGCGGCCTATTTTGATTTTGTAAGAATCTGTTATACACTCTATGTGTAACCGCGATCACATACCTTTCGGTAAGCCTTCTTGATCTGATCTGGTGTGGCAGTTCTGTCGATCTCGAGAAGTTCTAGTAGCCGAGTTAGCCAGACAGGCCTTGCTTATCAACCACGACACTTTTGGCGATAGTGACTACTAGTGAAATTTACCATAAAGATCGACGTCCTCAGCGCCCGGAGCGCCAGCGTTGAAGGGGTTCTCATCCATCTTGAATATAGGAGATACTGTGAGGTACCTGTACTGTAATGCAGGATGAAGAATTGGTCCGCTCTGTCGATCAACTCTGTTGGCTGAGTGCAGGAACTGGGCCCGTAGAAAATCTTTTGGCGTGAATTTGGAGCGCGGGGTACGTGGGAATGAACGAAGGGAAAAAGAAAAGCCTGTAACTACCTAAGGTAGCCTTCCTTTTAATGGTGGCTCTGAGTTAAATTTTCTTACTTTCTTCCTTTCTTAGTTACAAACAAGTTAAAAGTGATTTAAGCGGTAAACCGCAGATTTCTTCCTATTTGGTTGGATGCGTCATGTTCATTGACGCCTGGGCTCTCTATTCTATTCTATTTCTGATAGCCATCAACTCTCTTCTGTTTGTTTGTTTCATACGAGACAACATAAAGAAGTAATAGAAATAGTAGCTCAATATTTAGTGCCAATACTATTTGTTTCTTTCTTTTTCTCTCAAGCTACTACACAAATACTTCTATCAAGTTCCTCCTCTATCTGCAAATCTATCCGTACCCCTCCATTGTTGAAGACCATCAACGCTGCAGGGTCTTAAGCCCACTGATAAGAAATTTTTATTCTTATCGCCGTGTATGACCTGCCATAATGTGGCGCATTAACTACCTTATGGTACATCATGCACCGCCATAATATCACAATCTCATGAGATGAGAGTCTCGTCTAACTAGCTCATATTCATTCAGCTTGTCATGAGTGACACATTTTCAACATGAGACCCTTGTTAAGCCGCTCAACACGGCTGACAAGAAATGTTACCCAATCTCAGCTTCTAAACCGATCAACACCCCTAATTCGTCGAGGCTTCGCAAACTCTGTTGTTCGACAACGTAAAAACTTCGACCCGAACAGACCTAGTGAGGAGATAGTTGTAGAAGAAGAGGAGGCCAGGAAACCTTCAAGACTGGCTGCTTTCAAAAATAGTAGCCGATATAACTACAACAGCGAGGAACCCAAGAGACTTATCCTTGGACGACCAGACAATGAGCCAATTCGTACACGTTTTGCACCATCACCTACCGGATACTTACATCTGGGTTCTTTGAGAACTGCTTTGTTCAACAATTTAGTTGCAAAGTCTACAGATGTCGGTGGTGATTTCATTATAAGGATTGAAGATACTGATCAGGTCAGCCTTGGATATGCGGCTCTTCGATTATGGTTACTCATACTAATCTGCTTTAAGAACCGCCTGGTGCCTGATGCCGAAGAGCGTATTTTCAAAGATCTCGAATGGGCCGGTCTCGAATGGAGCGAAGGCCCCGACAAGGGAGGTCCATACGGCCCCTATCGTCAGGTAAACAAACCCATCTTGACCTTATCAACCGAATCTGACACTAACGCAACTGCGCTCAGTCAGAACGCCTTGAAATCTACAAAGAACACACCCAAATCTTGCTCGAGAACGGTTCAGCGTACCGCTGCTTCTGCGATCACTCAACCCTCGAGGCTCAGAAGCGCGCTCTCCACGATGCAGGCAAGTCCACTGCCTACCCTGGCACATGCCGCTCCATCTCCCGCTCCGAGTCCGACGAGCGAGCTGCCAAGGGTGAGGACCATATTGTTCGACTTGACTCAGCTCGCTTCGGCACACTGAAATTCACGGATGCCATCTATGGGCCTTTTCAGAAGAAGGAGCCTGAAGAAGACTTTGTGCTCATGAAGAGGGATGGATATCCTACGTATCATCTTGCGAATGTGGTTGATGATCATCTCATGAAGATCACGCATGTCATCCGCGGCGAGGTAGTTATCTTACGAAGCTGCACTAGTGAGACTGTTGCTTACACTTGCACAGGAATGGCTCATCTCAACGCCCAAACATCTGGCTCTATATGATGCCTTTGGTTGGAAACCCCCAATCTTTGCTCATCTGGGTCTTCTCCACAGCTCCAACGGAACCAAGCTCAGCAAGCGTCACAAGAGTGTCGACCTGTCTAGCTATATGGAGCAGGGCGTCTTTCCCATGGCTCTACAAGCGTGGCTTGCCAACTTGGGTTCTTCCTTGAAGACACATCCCAAGATATCACGTACTCTCGACGATGTTCCCAACACACCACGTACTCTCAACGATGTTGCCAAAAATGTCAGTTTCTCTTATAAAAGCTGTTCTGGAGTGGCAGTACTATATGATGGGTTTACTAACTTGCGAACTAGCTGACCTACAAGTTCACACGAGGTGCTATCAGACTCAACCGAGACAAACTCGACTTCTTCCAGCGCGAGTATCGAAAGCTACTTGCGAAAATACCTGACGACGAACGCACACCTCGCGAGCGAGATCTCATAAAAGATAACCTTTCGATTCCCCTTGTTAACCAGGTTCATGCCATAACCGCCTCCCATAAGTCCACTCCTCGCGATAATATGTGCATACAACCAAGAGGCGCTTCACTCTCCTGGCCTTACCCTTTGACTCTTGTTCCAGTCATGCTTTCATCAGAGTCATCTCAGCGGTCATACGCTTTACAGATCGTGCTCCAAGAAACTGAGCGGTACACCTCTGTCGCTGACTTAGCAAGTCGACAGCCATACTTCTTCTGGCGCCCTCCTCCTGCAATCTACCGCGCCGCCATCGTTACTCAGATGCCACGCCGTGACTTGATCGACTTGGTCAACAGAACACTTTTCGAGGTGGACGACTGGGAAACGGTTCATGACCGCCTGTTTGACAGTATCCCTATTGAGGAGAGACCCAACCTGCATACTATTCTTCGCCTAATTGCCATTGGCGACTCACAGGCTGGCAGCAAAGCATCTCGCATCCTACTCAATATATTGGGTCAAGATGAATGGCGGTTCCGTGCTTCCCTTGTACGTTCTTTACTTGATGAGCTGGAATCTGGTGGGCCAGCTGTTCGTCAAGACTGGCTTGACGAGAAAGCTGTGCTAGCTTTAGAGGCGGAACGCCTTGACCAAATAGGCGTCTAGTTGATGGGCTTCCTGTAGTATTAGAACGTGGCTTTGGATAAAATTGGACATGTATTGTAGATATGATAGCTGTATTATTATGTGCATTTTCAACGAGCGTCATGGCTAAGGTTGCAAAAGCAGCTGAAGCCTCCTGCTCATGCATAATTCCAAACCTCACAATGAACTATTGAATATGGTGTCGTAACGTCATCATTGATGTTAAAAATGAACCCTTGGGTCTCCCCTCGTTCTTTTCTCTGCCTCCCTCCATATGAGTGATTAGATAGGTAGAAATCAAAGACCCTAGACTCCGGCTGTCCTCTAGCTTGAAACCCTTGGTATGCTGAACGTGACATACATGTCTTTGAAAAGTACAAGATTAAGATGATGGCAAGATTGCCATAGAACTAAAAAAGGTTCCCTTGCTGAAGACTTCCTAGTCAACTCACGAACCACTGCTCCGTGAAATAAATTCGTAAATGTCCAAAATGAAAATGCGCGCTGTCAGGGTATATGTCTAAAGTTGAAAGATCCAAATCTGTGATGATGTTAGTGACCAGTTGCAATGTTTTAAAAGAGGGGAATATTCACATACCTCCATCTTGCCAGTCTCTGCTCGCTGTTTCCTTGCTTCCTCTTTGACGCTGTCGATCACCATCTCCAGATCATCTTGGTCGCCCATTGTAATCATGTCTCCATTGGGTAGGTCCTCGTCCTTGACCTTGATCTTGAAGCGGCGCCGGATACCAAACTTATCTCGGACCTTGTCGGCTAGTGATTCGAATTTGATATCAGGAGCGATCATAATGAGCTTAACTTCATCGGCGTGGACCTTGACTCGGATCTTTGTGATGTTTGGTCGACGGCTGCCACGTACAGAGCCTGGACCTCGGCGTTGACCAATCATCTCGAAGTCATTCTCGTTGATGGTGCCATCGTAGTCTGAGCCGTCTTCCTCTTCAGAATATTGCGGTTGTCGCTGTCGTCGACTGCCAGTAGAACCCCTGGAATTTCTGAAACCATCATTTCCCTGGTACATGGCATAGACATCCTCTGGTGATCCCGTCTCTTCGGGAATCTGTCTAGGCCTCAGCTGAAGAGGCTGGGGTTCCCTCTGCATCGTTCTGCCACTAGCAGTTGATGCTGACCTTGCAGGCATTGGTCGGGAACGAGCATCTGGTGGCGAAGCTGCTTTCTCATACCGGCGGTTCGACTCGGCCTGTTGGATGTTGAGTTTAGCCAACTGAGGCTTGCCACCGCGTACAGAAGCACCACGAGATGGGCGCTCGTTCTCAGGTGGGGGTGTTGGCGGAAATACATTTCGGTTGTTAGGAGGCTCTGATTGTTGCCTCCGAGATGAGAGGCCTGGCTTGACGAGGTTTGTGGCGGCAAAGGAAATATTATCAGCAGGTCGGTCATCCTTGACTTCTAGCTTGCCAGCCTAAAGGGTGTTAGCTAATGGAATTTCAGTGTAAATGTGATGAGAATAACTGACATTCTTAATCTCGGAACCAGCAAAACCTGTAAAGGCATTGGCACGATCTGAAGCGGCAACTAGTCTGGCCTTGCCAAGATAGTCTTTTGTCTTGAGGTTTCGAACTTTGGCTTCGTTGGGCCTGTAGACAACTCCCACGGGAATTGAGAAAACGGTATAGCCCTAATCAAGTTAGGCAAGTACCCAGAGCAGATAACCTGGATTCACAAACCTCTGCTTGCTCTCTAATAGCGTCATCAATAACGTTATGGTCTTCTACCACCTTCTCCTTCACAGCGTACGAAAAGTCCTGCATACCAGCCTCCATCTGTTGCAGGTAGATGTAGCAAAGACCTCGGTTGAAAAGCACTTCGCAGGAGTAGAGCTTGAATAGGAGGCCGAGTTGAGCATAGTCGATCATGGCATTGCCGCGGAGGTAGAGGAGCGTGTCGTTGAAGTTGGCAAGTGCTTCTTCGAAATCGCCGAGGAGGAAGTTCGAGACGCCTTGCTGGAAATAGGCAACGGCGAGGTATTGGTCGAGCCGAATTGCTCGTTGGTAACTCTCAACCTAGAAATAGAAAACACACAGTCAGTACATGTTGAAGTATATGCAATGTTTCAAGGCTTGCTTACAGCTTTCTCGTGCTCGCCGAGGGTGGCGTGGATCACGCCCATGTTGAAGAGAATCTTGCTGGTGTCGCCAATCTTTCCAAACTCGTTGAGAGCTTCTTCGAATTCATTGTTATCGTAGCGGCCCAGGGCTGCCACCCAGGTCTCAATTTCCTGGAGGAAGCAATTGAGTTAGTGGGCTGACTTCAAGACATGACAGTCCCGACGGAGGAGAATTGGAGGACTGTATCCGTACCTGTTTCAACGACATGGTCGTTGCTGCAGGGCAAAGTACCACCACAGCAGAGTCAAATTTAGAGTAAAAGGTATAGATGAGAATGAAAGGATCGGGAATAAAGAAAAGTATAGGAGGATATTCGTAGTAAATATCAGAGATTTGAGAGTCAAGGGAGAGATGGGGGGTTTTAGAATGGGCGCTTAGATGTATGAGGGTTGCCCAGACTTATTATTCGGCGGGCAGCAGCACCTGTGACCCTAAGGTGCAGGTGCGGTCGGTCGGGTTGACTGGCGGCGGGGGGGCAGGTACGCTAGGCACGGTACGGGGGTACAGGGGTATGCCAAGTACGGGCCTGGTCTGGCTGGTGGGCAGGGGTTTGGCTTGCAGGGGAGAGGAGCGGTGTTGGAGAGTGCAACGGTTGGTCTTTTCCCTGTCTGAATCAAGCAATTGGCGCACTTCAAGTCTCGATGGCTTGGCGGCCGAGCCAGTGGCGTTTCTTCGAGGGAGAAAGAGGCAAGTCAAAGTGTTTAGTGACGAGATGATGAGGGGATTGGCCCGTTCCGTGATATAGACGATCGGTGGGAGATTGGGTTGTATCGTGTATCGATTCTTGGTGAAGGTACTATATTCTTTTTATAACCTCTAGAGTTGTTAAGGAGAGGTTGTGTTGGTCATTGACTTGAGAGTCGTCAAGCGCTTATAGATCCAGCTACTAGAGGAGGTATCGTGTGTAAAACACAATCTCAATGCAGTAATGGTAAGAGACAATTCATATGTTGATCGGCGGACTACAAGTTGAGAGACAGTCTTGTCGGTACTATCGTGGGAAAACAACTCAGGGCCAAGAGATCGATCATGTAAGTGGCATGTTTCTCTCCGGCTCAACTACAAACACATGGCATGGAATCAAACTTCGCAAAGAACAAAATGATCAAATTCATGGCCTCTTGCCAAATTACCCAAGAGATTATTGCGAGCCAAGAGTCAATGGCGCGGTGATGGAAGTGATTGAATGCAGCAGTGCTTGAGATGACATACGGCACAACCACCGATTAGTGGCTGGTGCAACTAAACACAGCGCGTAGAGAGGATGGGAATTGGTCGAGTTCCTAGACGCGAAGATGGTTGTCACACGGACTACGGGGACCTGACATTCTTCAACCACACTCTGTCCAGCGGGCCAGGGGGATGTGCAATCAGGGTTTACACGTTTTCCCTTCTTCTCGTCTCTGCTACAGCAATGTTTCCGACGGTATCTGAGATCTGAAATGTATGACTTCTCTCAGTGCATGTGCAACGTCTGATCGACCGCTAGCCACATGTAAGAGGTTTGCCTACACTCTTACCGGGCCGGGTTTGAGCTGGCAACCTAGTTAAATCCTCATCTTGTTTCTCTTCTCCACCGTCATGAATGGATATCAGGGAATTTTAAAAAAGGAAGTTGACATCCTGAGGATAGATCAGACTCACTGCATATCTATCACCTGTGATGTGATGAACTAGATGTGATGTATTCATCACCACGGCACGAACTAAGCAAGTCTATACTACCCTCATGAAACTAGCTCTCGTGTTGGGTCGAACCACTGCATTCTTCAGCCTCGTCAGATGCCTCGAAAGAATCGAAAGGTTCCATGCGAACTGTGATGAATAATTTGGGGTTCTGCCAGGGTTTGCTTGGACAACGGGGGCACTGTTATGCACCTGCTGCAGCGATTGTCACAGGTGCTGGTCACTCTTAGGCGCATCTTTTGATTGGTTACTAGGTCAGGGTCTTGCTTGGACGGCCCACCCCTCGGCGCCTACTCCAATTCCCCTCTCTTTGATGATGGGAAATCGACAGTCTAACTGCAAGTTACAACTCATACCCTGGTCGAACGCCGTGGCGGATGGGTTTATGCGTGCGTCCAAGCTGCTGGTGTCGAATGACGTGCGTTCCATCCTCTCGATCAACTCTAATCTGGGTTTAAGCGCCCTGATGTGGCCAGTTTAGGAGTGACAGACCCTGCAGTACAGGCCCAAAGGAACGGAACATACAGTAGTCTACTGGACTCGATTGTTCTATCCAGGCTTCGGTCCCGAAGGCACGGGATCAAGAGGAGCTTCATAAGTGGTACCTCCTTACTCAACCTAAACTGCCAAGATGCGAGGACCAGTGCAGTGGATCTACGGTACGGTGAGAGAAAACGAGGTATCCGTACGTATGCCTTCGTCAACAAAGAGCCGAGATCCAACCCTAGCGGCCACCAGGAAGAAGGACCTCAAGCGATCTTGGCAAACGGAGATGGGGAAGAAACCGGCACCAACGGTAACGACTTTCATGACTTCAACTAAACAACAGATGATGAGATTTGCTCTCGTGATTTTTACAACATCTTCATCTTAGAGAATTCCCAGCCTATCCCTTGCTTCGATTGCCGCCCACTTTCTACGCTAATGCGTCCACTCAACACGCATCCCGCTGTGTGATGCAGTACAGAGAACGGGTACCGAGGACCTTACCACCAGTCCGGGCTCTTCGTCCTGTCTCTCGAGCATGACTGACTATATTGATATTTGGTCAGCTAACGTTGAGACCTCCTGCTGGCCTCCTTGCCGGGCCAACTATATAGATGTACTCCCTTTCTGCGGGAGACCTACGACGACTGCGGCAGTGCATGTTGCATTATCCCTTTCGGCATATGGTGATCCGGAGCCCCATAGAGCCAAGTCAGGGGTGCCAGCTGGTTACAGGCTACAGCCCGAGACCCGAAAACGTAGCAGAAACTTTCTAGACGCCATGATGTTCAGGCACAAGACATCTGAGACATTCTCCTGCCGGATGGCATTTCCTGAGATGAAAATTCGATAGTATATATCATGGTCCTTCATATAGGTATGTAGATGTTAACTTGGGCTTCAAAGTTTAATGATCGTGTAGAAGGCCTGTCAAAGATTAGGTTAATCTCGATGAAACTCGCTTCAATGCTCCTATGTAGTTAGAATGTTCAAGTGCATGGTTTATATTCACATACCTACCGAAATTTTGAAGATGGGCTAAGTTGAATACTATGTAAGTCGTCATTTTAGATGTGCTGCCTAGCTGCTCGCTTGATAGGAGCGGACTCTCACTCAACCAGATAGTCGATCATGCACCCATCAAGGTTAATTCATGTCATGTTAGTTCCAGATCCAACACCGATCAGTTTCTTCTTCCTCCATCTCGCCCTGTTTCTCATCGTCGCATCAGATCTTGAGTTTATCTGCTTTTCTGATGCCAAAGTTTGAGCTAACCCTCAGCCTTGTATTTCCTCCCGCCTCTCTCTTACACGACCAGCTATTGTCCCTGTCGTCTTTCGTCTCATCCCTCACTTGCCTGGATATTTTATTGCTCTATGAGGACATTGAAACAGCCGGTCTACTTCGAATCTAAGCCTTGGCAGTGCCAGCTTATCATGGCTGAATCAAGGTAAAGGAAAGGGCATTGGAACGTATGTTACAGCTGTCACTTACACCATTGTCTCGCATAATGTCCTATGATTCTGTGGCTGATCTCTGGAGTTTCATCTTCATCCAAGCAAGGTCCTGCTCTCAATGCATTGAAGCCTTGGATCTCAGATTCGACTTACCCTCTATGCCTTAGTTTCAAACTTCCATCAGCTGTTTACAGGTTTTTACCACGAGGATATGTAACCGCAGAAAACAATTCCGAATTCCTTCAGAATGTGCGATTACGAAAAAGAAGTTTTTCCGTGAGGCTCAGCTAAATACAAAGTCTATTGCCTTTTTGGATCAGTATCGAACCATGATCATGGTGAGCACCCATGTTCGATCTTGTCCTCATGTCAGATATCGCACCACATATCGCCGCAGCACCGTCGATGCGTTACAGATCTTCCACATGTCACTTCAAAACGAGGCCCGGGTTACAAGGGCTTTGTTTCAAGTTTGCAGAGCGACAGTTGAGTAGAAGATAGTATTCAGCAAGGTGTGTGCATCATGCCATAAGGCGGGAATCGTCCTCTTCTTGGCACTATCCAGCGTCAATGTTCAGGCTCGAGGGCCGATTCGGATTTGGCAAATAGCTCGTTATCATAGCATTCCCTTCTGAACCTCGTCCTTTCGTTCCTCCCAAAGCGTCTTGCCAGTGCAAGAGCACACTGTCTTATCGTTATCCCACATGCCAGCGCTTCGTGCGATAATACCGACGACGGTGTCCTTATCGTTCTTCAGCGACTCGCTCTTCTCCTCTTGTCTTGTCAGAACCATGGCGTGCCCAATAACCTCCCAGATTTGGAATCCATGGTCCACGAATGCTGCTCCTCGTCCATCCTCACCAACCTCAACTACGCCAAGGTCGCCTCGAGGCTTTTTATCATCTCCTGACCAGATAGGTCCTGTTGAGGTCGCACCGTTCTTCAAGTCTCCGTAAGCGCGGATCGAGGCTTTATAGGTTCCAGGTGAAACACCGTGGATGGTCAGGTCAACCAATGTTCGCCCTGAGCTGACTTGCACCATTCTTGCTAAACCCCTGACATCTCGGCTTGGTTCTTCATAGAAGCCATCAACAGGATCTTCGAATGTCTCGAGGATACTGACAGCGGCACCTAGGGGGTTCCAAGGTTAGTCATTCATGATACCAATTTGTGAAGCCAAGATTCTAGGGAGTTAAGTCATCCACAGGCAGTGCGAGCATATCATAACAGAGAATTGTAAGGAGTTGCTTTATACATACTGTTTGAGGCTCCTGATCCACGCAAGATGGCGTCTCTGCCGGTTGCTTGGATAGCTTCCACAATAGCTGACGGGGCAGCTGTAAGATCGGCACAGTTAGCAAAAACACACCTCGGTGAGCTAATCTGACTTACCAGTGCCTTTCACAGAAACCAACTGGTCCTTCAAGTTGCCTTCAACATTGCTGATACCGCCGAGCTTATACAGAGAGTCTGAAACCGCTTTGATACAGCCGTCACATGACAGCGGAACAGCAAAGAGGGTCTGTTTTCAAGGCGTTTCATTAGTATCCTTGATATTGGAAAGTATCTCAACAACTCTCCTCGTCCCCTTTTCACAGCCATGACTCATTGCTCTGAGTTTTGTTCGTACCTCAAACGAGTTATCGGCCGTCATCTTGTTAGATGCTGCGTCGATCCGTTAGTTTCATACGTGTAGTGTAAGAGAAACTCATCGAACTTACATGTGGGGGGCGTGGTCCTAGAGTTGCTACGAGAAATCCGGTATTGGTACGCTGAATAACCAGCTATCGTGAAGAGGGACGCAGTTGTAAATATTCGAGCAGGTGTAAACTTGAGAGGCATTTGTTAGAAGCAGGTTGTAGCACGAACGTGGGCGAGTTTCGTTCGCTGCTTTGAAATCCACAATCGAGTGATAACATCGGGGTCCGGCCGGAGGAGCACACTCCACACCCCGGAAGTGGGTCAGGTAGTGACTTCGGGAATTAAGCTACTAGCACGTGACTGATCTTCTTCCTGACTCAGCAATTGAGCCTTGGCATCTGGATCCAAACTTTCTGGTTGAGCGTTTCGAGTGTGGGAGATCTTGCGATACAGCACAACGCAGCTTCACGGCGACTTGACCTCTCCTCCACCGGTTTTGCGGCTGTCATATACCAATTGGGGGTATTATCTGAGGGATTGGTCTCTCAACACCTTCAAGATGTCGCAAGTCCTCGGTCTGGTGAGCTGATCCGATAAATATCCTCAAATCTTTCTCCGTCCTAACCAATATCAAATAGACTAAATTGGCCTACTCTCGAGTATGGCACGGTGTCTCTGCCTCCACTCCTCATGCCACACTCTCTACTCAGCCCGGCGTAACACCGCCTTCACTCGGCCGTCTCGCATCCCGCATCGCCGTTCTTCTCATGGGCAAGCACAAGCCGATCTTCGACCCCTCAACCGACTGCGGTGACTACGTTGTTGTGACCAACTGCGCCGCTCTGCACACAACAGGCCGCAAGAAGTGGCAAAAGCCCTACTACCGACACACAACCCGACCCGGTAGCCTCAAGTCCGTGACGATGGATGTGCTCATGGAACAGCACGGAGGCAGCGAGGTGCTGCGCAAGGCCGTGCGTGGCATGTTGCCCAAGAACCGACTACGAGATAAGCGATTGGGAAGACTCAAGGCTTTTGAGGGTGATGCTCATCCGTACAAGCAGAACTTGATACGGTTTGCTGGTGTGCCAGTGGGCAACGAGAGTTGGGAGAAGGCCGCCGAAAGGGTTCGAAATGGTGACAAGAAGCGATTATAAAAAGAGCACGGGAGTAGCGGTGGGTGGAAGAGCTGTGCTGTATAAATTGGTGGATGGACTATGAGAGTCCTTGTACTATCTGTACCAATATCTTGGGCATATTTATGACCTGCATCAAGCAATTATCAACGTTTTCCATGCTCTGATCTCTCACGATTATCTAGAACCAGTCAATCTGGCTGTGCATCGCATTTGCGGGTAGACAAGGCGCTGAGTTTGGTTTCACTCAACTGCAACATTCGTCCTATTCATTACTAACAACCCATAAAAAGGAATACTACTCATAGACCTCATGCTCTGAGGTGTCACAAAGGTGCGAACTCACGCGCATGACAACAAGGGCAAGCTGAAAGGCAAGTCAATTAACGCAATGGGCTATTTCATGTCTAATGCTTGAATCTAAGTTCGTCGCTTGGTATCAATCTCTGTCCTGTGTTCATCATATCTCGTTGCGTCTCGACATTCATCGCCTCAGAATACAATTCATCCTCAACACAACGCTATAGTTTTGACTGCAGGGTGTCCCGAGACACCTCGCACTTGATCAGACCGTTGGGACCGGACTGGGGTGCATAAACCTCAGCGTCCTTGCCTGTGTTCTTCAGCCCCTTGTGCCAGCTCAGGTCTACATGATGAGTTAGTACTGATGTCTCACTTCGAAATGCATGTCCAGACTTACCAATCTCAAAGTAATGCTTGTTGGGCAGTGAGTAAGTGACTGTCGCGACCTCCGGCACAAGCTCAAGAATTTGAGCAGACATCTTGTACATGGTGGCTTGCACACTAGCACTCTCGTCTTCAGCGAAGGTCTTGAGCGTAATGTTGCGTGCCGCCTCTCGAGCTCTGTCAAATTTGGGAACAGCTGCCTTGACAGCGTTGAGTGAATCGAACTTTTGCCACTTCCATGTAGCATCGACATCGGTTGAGAAGATACGGTCCCAAGTCTCGGGCAGTGTTGTGTACTCATCGCGAACAAAGCCGTGGAAAGCAGAACCAGTGCTCTTGAGAACAGTCAAGCCAACAAGAGAGCTCTTGATCTCGATACCCTCCTGTCGACTCACGCGAACCTCGACATTTCGGGTTTCCTCGCCATCCTTGAAAAAGCTGTGAGGATGAGGCTTGCCATCAACCTCAAGGCGCTGCCAGCGAACAGTCTTGACGTTGACGTTGGCGACATGGATGTGGCTGTACTTCTCGATAAAATGGCTACCGAGGATGGAGGCGTACAACTCAGGAGGGTTGACGGGGTTCTGCTTGGCGGTGATGTAGATTGTGTTCTTGATAGAGTCGGTGGCAACGACAACACTGTTATCAGCCTTGGTGTAGGAGGTTTCAATCTCTCCCTCAAGAAGACAGCAGACGGTCATCTCGGTGACAGTCTGGACACCAGTAGAAGCATCGCGATCAACTTTGCAGACGCGGACATTGTCCTTGCCATAGCGAGCAGCAGATACGTAAGGCATTATGGAAGACGTTTGATATGTAATGAGTCTGAAGACGCGTTGCTGATATCGAGGAGGGCTAGATAAGGTATCAAGGACACTGTATTGCGACGAGAGGTGAGAAGTTGTCACTGATGGCGATGTATTCAAGAGTCAAAGTAAAACACAATACTGTGCATGACATGAGAGAGGGAGGAATACGCTTTAAATATAAACAAGTATGGAAGGGTTGGGAATGGATGTCAGCCCCCCTCCCGGCAATAATAACAACTCCTACGAAGGACAAGGACCAAACAACGCTACCCCAAGCGGCTCAACGGACGGAGACGGACGTTGGCGATCAAAGAACAAACGCCCGCTGCCGAAGTTGCAATTGTCAGTGTTAGCGAATTGAACTTTTTCCATGGGGCGATGGGGGTCGGTGCCGGGCTACGGAGGACGCCGATGCCCTGGATGCCGTATATCGGGGCCCGCCTGAAAGCATCGGAGCTTCTTATCTCAGGTTGTCTATCTTATCTCACAATACGACTTGAAATCGCATGATTCCTGCGATACGAAGAACAAAGTGAATTCCGGTTGCAGAAGGACAAGGTACAAGATAATGCGGGGAGGATACCAGCCAAACTTTGATGTGCAGGGTAACTAAAGGTATACCTCTCACATGAGAATAGAGAAGTACAAGGCCTGGGCGATGTTTTATCTTCACAACTCTCCTTATGGGAGATCTCATGATTAAGAACTCTATAGCTGGTATGGATAAACAGATTTATTCAAACCAGAAAGTACTAAATCATTCAACGGGAGCCAAACGTACCAAGCAGTTACTTCAGCTGTAAGACTCGTAGTTCATAATGAGGTGGAAGCTGAGTGTAAATTGATATGTGTAGACGAATAGTAGCAAGGCTGCCATATAATGCAGTTGTGTAACCGCGGATCTCAATCTCAGCTCCTCATTAGCCACTACTATTAACAATTATTCAACTTCATGATAATTCTGGATCAACGTAGCTGAGCAGCATCTAACTAGAGCACGCTACTGTATCGGATCGTTCTTCCAGGCTTTCTAGTGAAGCTCCCTGCAGCTACAGCGCAGTTTACAGAGCACAAGGTTGGTTTTAGTGCCTGTAAATGGAATGCATCACCATCCGGCCGGGTCTGCCTCCACTTTAGGCCCTGGCTGCCCGCAAGTCAACGACCTCTGTTCTCGATCCTCCAATCACCTGGCCCCTCGATTCTCGAAACCCTGTCAAACTGGTTCTCGAGCCTCTTTCGTTTTGCTCTGATATTGGCCTATCTACGTAAGGTTCTGTACGGGCATCAATCTGGTATTGCTTCTGTTGGCGATCGAAGCCTTCAACGTCGTATCACGGCTAAATCATTGCTTGCTTGTGCATAACTGTCGCCTCCAAATCTCGCAAGCAACACACTTCGGCGACAACTCCGCTCTATTGAAACTCCAACCTGAACCAGTTTCGCTGTCCAGATACAGCTTCTACGCCAGCGCGATCGACGAAAACGCGGTCAGATTTATATATACGACACAATCGTACTATCGCTCGGAAACCTTACTCTCGCTTTTATACCGCCGTATCGCGAACGAACTGCCCATCTACCAAACGACATAACAGTACCGCATACGAACCTTGACCGCGATCGCATCATTCGTACTCGAGTCCTCATCGACGAATGCTCTTCCACCACCTTTGGGCCCAGTCCCAACCGGTGGGCTGTTCGCCGCTGTTATGCTGAGTTCTTCCGCTGCTCAGAAGGGCATGACCCCTCCGAGCCAATCTTCCCAGCACAACCTCCCTCAGCAGTTGTCCGGCCGCACGAGCTTCGATCGAGGAGACTCAGGTCTTCAACCTCCCAATGGCGCCAACGCCCGTAACCTTTCGGCCTCGGCTGTTTCTTTTGCGCCTAGGGGAAGCAGTCTCAATGTCGCTCCTGGCAGCTTCAGCTCAGAGTTGCGCAGTCGGGCTGGAAGTAAGACTGAAGCGGGGTCAGTATACCCAAGCAGCTTCATGGATAAGGTGGAAGAAGACGACGCAGACACACTCGCAGAACAAGCTTTAGCAAATCTCAAAGAACGACTC
The DNA here is from genome assembly GCA_013184445.1 of Fusarium sp. NRRL 53497. Classification (NCBI taxonomy): domain Eukaryota; kingdom Fungi; phylum Ascomycota; class Sordariomycetes; order Hypocreales; family Nectriaceae; genus Fusarium; species Fusarium sp. NRRL 53497. The sequence continues at coordinate 37,676 of JABCJZ010000415.1, read as the reverse complement.
AACCGTGAGATGAAAATCAAGGAGGGTAGCGAGAACATGCTCGAGGCGCTGAACTCTAAGAAAGCGAAGCAGACCAAAGAGCAACGGCAAAAGGTTGAGGCAGAGCTAAACGCCAGCAACCTGCGTATCAAGGAACTGCGCCAGAAGATTACCGATGCCCAGAATACGCGACAAATCCCACCGGCCACGCCAAAGCGAAACCGTACTCAGAGCAATGTTATCGAATCAGGGAGACCGGTTGGATTGCGCTCGCCGCAGAGCGCATCGCGATCTGTCGTAGAGTCTGACAATGAGGAGCCAACAGAAAGCCCAACATTTGCGCTTACTGAGCTACTGCAAGCTTTGGAGGTTGAGGGAATGATGCCAGAGTACTACGTCTCACGGGGGAACCAGCTCGTCGATCTTTTCAAACGTTATCCAACCCTCAAGTACGACCTGGTTTGGTCAATCTTTGGGCTCCGTATGCAGGTAATGCTTCTGAGTGAGAGTCGCGAAGTTGTGGCTGCTGGTTATCGAATGACTAGATATGCTATCTCGGACGTGGCATCTCTTAAGAAGATCCGTAGCCTAAACACTGACTACCTAGTGATACGGTATGTGTTTCGACTGACATAGCTCTGCTGTACTGACACTTCCAGATCAATTAATAACTATCGAAAAGCGGATGTCGAACGCGAGCAGGCTCTCAAGTTCGTCCGCGCGTTTCTTGATGTCAAAGGCGGAGTAAAAGAGATCTCTCGAGCAGTCGTACGCACAATCGTTGCAGTTGCTGAGCATGGAGAAGACCGACGGGCAAACCCCCAGCCGGTTGAGGGGGACTTGGATCGTCTGCGACCTATCTGCATCGAGACATTGGCAGAGATTATAGTGCAAGATCCAGCGCTTTTGGTAGCATCTGGTGGCTTGGGGCCATTGACCGAGGCCCTTGCAGAAGGCGTCTATAAGTCTCCAGAGAGTTTGACCTCTGCGTTCTTATACTTGCTCGATTCGCCTCGGAAACGAAAGTTCATACAGCCTGGCTATGGTCTGGAGGTGCTATTTACTGTCTTTACTGACCACCTCCTGACCAACGAAACTATCATGAAGCAGAACTCCAAAGCTATTGCGACAGCTTTGAAATCGTGGCCAGGGCTAATGACACTATGCATGTATGATCTGCGAACCATTCGATCCATCGTTACGAGTATGTTATTGCCCAGCGATGTGGTTCGCGAGACTATTCTTGATCTCATCTTCTCTCTCCTACGTATCAAGCCACCCGCTTGGGCAACTTCATTTCTTGCTGGAAGACGATTGACAACATATGGCCGAGTAGCCAATCTGAAGTCAAACCAAAAAGACAAAAGCCACTTACAATTCACGGAAGAGGACAGTGGTGAACAGAACTTTGTCGAGCACTACACGGCGCTACTGCTCGCCGTCTTTATCCGAGCAGGTCTTCTACCAGTTCTCCTGAAGATTGCTCAAGGAGATGAGAATCCAACTCTCCAGCGCAAGACGACCCTGCTGATTAGCGAGGTACTCAAACTTGCCAGCCGTCTCTTGCCCCCATCCTGGAGCGCGGAGCTTCATCTCTTGCCAGAACTCTTCTCGTCAGCAGCCAACGTTGGCAACAATGATCACTGGGTCGCATCGGGGATTGTTTACCAAATTAGTAGCGTCAGTCGCACATTATACAGAAGCACACCGTCAGGTGCTTTATCTGGAGCGTTATCGTCGAGGAACAACTCCAATGACCTCTCTGCGATTGACGAAGCACCCAAATCCCACCAATCTTTGGTCTTTGACGACGCTACATTCAGACAGCTGTTGATTGACAGTAATGTACTCAACAGTTCTAACTATGCCAAGTGGAACTGGGAGACTATCCTCAAGATTATTGACGGACCTCTACAAAGCGGCAAGCGACTTGAAGAGGCCATCAAAGCCTCCAAGTTCATGAAGAGAATCATCAGCTTCTACCGGCCGTTTAAATACCGATTTGCTAATGTCAAAAACACCCGTGCCACCCAGAAGTATGTCCGAGCTGGATGTGCCCTGATGCATTCTCTACTTCAGTCCCCCGAGGGAATAAAGTTTCTAGCGGACAGCAAGTTGCTCAGGCAGATAGCTGAGTGTCTGGCACAGTGTGACCCGGTAGGACCGTCCTATCTGACGTTTTTTCTTCAACTTTTGCTAACAAGTTGCTTAGACTAGTGGACTTACAGCCCAGTACCCAATGTTCTCGAGAGATCGAGTAACCGACACCCTTTGCGCGGGCTATTTCTCAATGCTAGGCGTTCTAAGTGGTGACCCCAAAGGGCTTCAACTACTAGAGCGATGGAGAATGTTCAACATGATGTACCACATCGTGGACCTGAAGCAGAGGCCTGACCTCATCAAGTTGCTTCTTTCCAGCTTTGACTACAGTGTTCAGGGCCATCCTCGCGTCTTGGTGTCCAAGGCCTTGACGGCTGGCACAAAGGATATTCGAATTCATGCGACAAATGCGCTTCGCAAATACGCCATCCGCCCGGTACCATCGGTCAATGGGCAGGGTGGTGTCGGTGATTCCAAATGGGCCATTCAACTCTTGGTAACGCAGCTTTACGATCCCGAGATTGAAGTCTGCGCAACAGCCGTGAAGATTTTAGAGAAGGCTTGTAATCGCAAGACCTATCTGGAGTACATCGTTGAATGCAGGCCAGCTCTTGACCACTTGGGTGAAATTGGAGCACCACTACTATTGCGATTCTTATCAACGTCTATCGGATATCATTACCTGGATGGGTTGGACTACATCAGCAACGAAATGGACGACTGGTTCTTGGGACGGAACGACACATATGTCAAGGTGATAGAGGCAAGCCTGGCTAAGGCGTTCCTTTTTGATCCAGACGAGCACAACCCTCGCATGAGTGTATTTGACGACGGTGAGATGGACGGGGACTATCATGACAACCACGTACCACCGCACTTCTACCGAGAGTTGACTCGCACACAAGAGGGATGCAGACTACTCAGTGATAAGGGCCACTTTGAGGATTTTGCAGCTACGATTCGCGAGCACGGCATGGATAAGGGAGATGCAGAGATGCTCACCAAAGTTAAGGGGTGTCTTTGGGCCGTCGGTAACGTCGGTTCGATGGAACTCGGAGCTCCTTTCTTGGAATCTAACGACGTGGTGGAGCATATAATTCGAATCGCCGAGACCCATGAAGTGATGAGTCTACGCGGTACTGCATTCTTCGTTCTGGGCCTGATTTCCCGCTCTACACACGGCTTGGAGATTCTATCTGAGAATGGATGGGATGCCAACACAACACCAATGGGCAGCTCGCTCGGTTTCTGCATCCCCAACAACTTATCCAAGTTACTGTCGCTGGCACCGTGGAAACAGAAGACGGTGACATCAATTACTTTGCCATCCAGTCAACGCACCGCTCAAGAGCCACCGCCCCGTCGCGCTGCTCGGCCACCTCTTGAACCAGCAGAACTACCTGCTCTATTGAGCGAAGAGGATGTCAACAGAAGAGTCCTAGAACTCATTGTGGACCTAGGAAATATGGTCCTTTATAAGAAGGCGTTTACAGATCTCCAAAAACTGCGGGCGCACAAGCCGAGCGCCTTCCGAAGTACTCAATTCTTTAAAGAAGTGATGAGCGCAATGGAATGGAACCACTACCGGCTAGGAGTAAGGAGGATGGTTATAGACCTGTTTGACAAAAGCGTGATGAGGCAAATAGTATTCGATGAGGAGGAGGAGGATGACGATGACGATAGCAGCGATGATAACAGCCAAGAAGAGAGTGAAGAAGAAAGCGGCGAGGGCGAGGGCGAGGGCGAGAACAGTTCAGGGGACGACAGGACAGAAAGACAACGCAGTATCAGCGAACCGCCAGCACCGCCGCCAGATCTCACACCAGCTCCTCTTAGGTTGAGGCGATGAGATGAGATGATGGCAATGAATTTTCGAGGAGATAGGAAGATTACATAGCCAAAAGCAACACAAAGTTGGAAAGTTTCAACTGTACGATACCAATGACAACAATGATGATGGCACATTCAGAGGAGAGGCGGCATGCGGGTCTTGAGCTGTGTATATCTATATCTTTGTGACGAGTAGCTGATGTAAGGGGATTGGTGTCCAGGCTAGGACTTGGATCAAGGAGTTTCAGGCGAAAAATCAAGGAAGGGAGGCTTCTAGCCTATTCATGAGCTGTTTAGGAGTAGAGCATCTCGAAGCGGTTTACCACGATATTGCTCATGTTTCAGCTAGTGTCTATAGAGTCACAGATTAGAAATCAGCCTATGTTAGGTATTCATGATGTTGAGGAAGCGGGTATTAAGCGTGCAAGTTGTGTAATTAGCCGGTTATTTTTTGGTTTTGAGTGAGTTGATAAGGAACATCATGACCTGATAATGTACGACTTTACTTGAGGTACCTATCATGACGGTGAAATACTCGGCCCCACACTGCAATTGCAATTGCCAATGCAATGCCGCTTCCATGAGTAACCGAACGCGGGATTAAGAGTAAGAGCGCAGTTTGACCTCTGATGTTATTTCTTAACTAAACCTATACATGATCTATTTTCTTCTTGATAAAATTGTTTTCTTATAAAAAGTTTTTGAACTCAAAGTCCTGTTAAAGGTAACCTCCATCATGGTACAAGGACGAGTGCTCGTCATCGCGGGGTCGGACAGTTCGGGCGGAGCGTAAGTTGATTCCCTCTCGGTCACTCAAAGTGGCATGATACAGCTTCTTTCTGGATTTCTGATGAGGTGTTATTCTCAATTGGTTCTATACTGACAGAATAACCATGCAGCGGACTTGAAGCAGACCAAAAAGTCATCGCCGCACATGGCTGTTATGCCATGACGGCCACTACGGCCCTTACAGCGCAGAACACTCAGGGCGTCAAGGCTATTCATGTCATTCCCACCGAGTTTGTTTCTCAGCAGATTGATGCTTGCGTGGAAGATGTTGGTGTTGATGTTATCAAGACTGGTAAGATGGACAGCGGCCCATTATAGTGTATGATGGCTAACGCATCCTGATAGGCATGCTTGCCTCTAAAGAGACAATAGAGATGGTTGCAAAGACCGTTGCCAAGCATAAAATTCCATCTCTCGTTGTAGACCCAGTATGTTTCCCCCAGTGTTATATAGGCACTTCGCTCATATTCATAGGTCATGGTTTCGACTTCTGGTGCAACACTCCTCCCCAATGAAGCCATCCAGCATCTCTGCAAGCATCTTCTACCGCACACCACAGTTCTCACACCAAATATCCCTGAGGCAGTCCTTATCCTCTCTCAAAACGGCCAAGAGGCCCCCGAGGTTCGCAGTGTCCAGGACCTCGAGATCGTGGCGCAGCGGATCCAGGCTCTAGGTCCCAAGTGGGTGCTCGTCAAGGGCGGGCACTGTCCTATGAAAGAGGATTTGATTGTTGCTGAGACAGAAGGAGAGAAAACGATTGTTGTGGATGTACTTGTCGGTGGTGATGGAGAGGTTGTCAGGGTCAAGAGTCCGTATCAAGCAAGTTCAAGCACCCATGGCACGGGCTGCTCTCTGGCGTGTAAGTGACATACCAGTCGCAAACCTCGAGATGTACTAATGAGAGAACTAGCGGCCATCGCATCGAACTTGGCCAAGGGACTTGATACGCCTACGGCTGTTCGATCAGCTTGTCGATACATTGAAGCTGCCATTCGAACAGCACCTGGTCTGGGCAAGGGGCATGGTCCTCTGAACCACTTTCACTCGACTTATACACTCCCATTTGCCCCGTAAGTTAAGGAGTTTCTCTTGGCTCATAACTTACTGACTTTGTTAACAGTGGCTACTTTGTTGAGTGGCTTCTTGAGCGTCCTGATGTTCGTGATGTCTGGAAGGAGTTCGTATACCATCCTTTCGTCATGGCTATGGGTGATGGAACACTGCCTCTTGAATCGTTCAAGGGCTATATTATCCAAGATTATCTCTACTTGGTTGGTATTCAACTCATGTTAAGCTTAATGCCTAGTTAACCAGTGTTTATAGATTCACTTCTCACGTGCCAACGCCCTGGCCGCCTACAAGGCACAAAACATCGAGGATATCTCTAGGGTACGATTTATCACTTCAATATCATTAATAATCTGACCAATTATGTATAGGCCACAGAAATTGTTCAGCATATCATGCATGAACTCACGCTCCATACCTCATACTGCGAGAGCTTTGGCGTCTCCATCGAACAGATCCGCGCCACGCCAGAGAAGCAGGGTGAGTCGTCGCAGATTCAGATACTTCCGATCAGGTGAACTCCCTACTAATGTTTCATTTATAGCCTGCACAGCCTACACCCGCTATGTCCTCGATGTCGGTCAGAACGGCGACTGGCTCGGTCTTCAACTGGCCCTCGCCCCTTGCCTCCTCGGCTACGGCGCCGCGGCTAAGATGCTGCATGACCATGAGAAAACTGTCCGTGAGGGAAACACGTACTGGGCGTGGATCAAGAACTACAATGAAGAGGATTACACTGATGCTGTGAAGCTGGGCTCTGGTAAGTCCTCGCCCGATTTATCCAAGATCATGTTAGTTGACAAAATTATAGCCCTGATTGAGAAGCATGTTCAGCTTCAGTCACCTTCGCGAATCGAAGAGCTTGTCCAGATCTTCATCCATGCTCTCAAGGTATGCCCTCTTGGTTTTCGGCGGACATGAGACTTTCACTAACAACTCGCAGATGGAAATTGGTTTCTGGGAGATGTTCCCTGCTAAGCAGTCCTGAGTTCGCACACACACATAAAAAAAAAAAAAGGAGAAGTAGACTAGAACAATCAATTAATAGACATAGAATGAGCATACACTTGGTTCCATATGTTTCCGTGTTTAAGTCACAAACTCCAACGTAGGTATCTACCGCCAAACTCCTGTTCAAGGTGCCTCTATACGTGATACTGTTTCCTAGATCCAGCCTAGACCATCTCCACTGGACGTGGTCTCTCGTCGTCCGGCAGCATATATCTGAAGTCCTGCTCAGGAGGGGGAGCCAGAGGAGGAACTGGGGGAGCGTCGCTGTTCTCTTGTTGTCTCTGGGCTCGTCGCAATTGTCCATTCTGCTGCTTTACCCATGAGTTCACAGAGCGGAAGCGTGGTCGAACATCTACCGAAGCTACTGTGGACACAGTGTCGCGGCGGCCGACAGAGTTGGTAGACTTCCAGGTGGGTTGCCGAGAGGGCTCTGGTCGTGAAGGAACGCTTTGGACAGTCTGGGTGGTTGGTGTCACGACGATATCACAGTCGCCGAAGCCAGAAGAGATGGAAGAGAGTTCACTAACGCCAGTCTGACGTCGACCGACATCATAGGCATATGGTGTAGTAGAAGGGATTCGCTTGTGTTGAGGCTTGTAGGGTGTGCTGAGAGAATCCTTAGGATCGTGACGAGCGACGACTTGAACCTGAACAGCGCTCTCAACAAAGGTTGTGCTCGTAGGACTGACAGCGTCAATGTCGTAGTTGGTCATCGCTGTCCTCCTATCACTACCCGAACGATAAACGCCAAATGGTAGGCTAGGCACCGTAAGGAAGTTGTCGGATTGCTTGGGCATGATAATTGGTGAATGGGGTCGTTGTTTTTCAACGACGGCTGGAGAGTAAGATGGAGCTTCGATTGTGTACCAGCCTTTGTGACCGAAGCGTGATCCAAAGTAGGGTACCTTGGATACGAGGTTCTCGAAGCGACTAGGCTTGTCGAAGGACATATCGTCGAAGCGAGCAGGCTTCTTTGGTGAGTTCTTCTTTGGGTAAAACTTCCAGACAAGGAATACAATACCAAGTAAGAGTAGAAAGCCACCTTGGTATACTATTAGCAATCCGTAACTGTTATAATACTGAAAAGAGGCAGCATACCGACTGATCCCACACCTAAGAGAATCTTGTGAACGTTTGAGTGCATAGCATTTGCTCCCTCTACCTTTGAAGGAGTTAGCAAGCCCAAGCTTTCAATGCAACTTGACGTGTCTTTTGATCCAAAACGGCTTCAAAACATGATCAGTGGGCCAAGGATTAGGTCAGACTTACCAAAGGAGAACCCGATACACTTCCTTCAGCTGACGGAGCCTCAACTGATGGAGAATCTGTCGATGCAGGCAATTTGATGTTGATCGGGTTTTGGGTCTCGCTGTTGGTTCCATCTCGTTCAGTCTTTGCAGGATCCTCTTCTTCATCCTCGCTCTCACTGTCGCTCTCACTGTCACTATCGCCGCCGCTCTCTTCTGCCTTCTGGGTCGCCTTCTCCTTGTCGGCGCTGACAGTTTCGGTCCGCTTGGCGTAGGGCTCCCGTAGTATGTTGATCATGACCTCAGGCTCCTCGGGTGAGATTTGGCCATCGCTTCGCCTGGCCCTTGACCTAAACGTTGGCTTCTTCATAATGTGAACATCATAGCCGTCGCTGTCGTCGGCTATGGTCCAGGCCGGCAGAGTCGCTCCAAAAGCCCTCTTCGCCTGTCTTTGCCATCGAATGTGATGAGGTTCATCAAAAGGCGCCATTTTTGTTTTAGATTTTCTGTTGAGTATTGGTGATAAAAGGTATTAATGGAGAAGAAACAACCCCGTCGTTTTGAGAGTGTCTTGATGTGATGTGAATACCCAAGGCGTTGGTTGAATAGTCAGGGTATCAGGAAATGAGTGTCGTAACGATTCAAGTCACTGACTTGGAATCAGATAAAAAGAGAGGATAATATTCAAACGAAGGTCCAGCCTTGATCAAGAGCAAAGGAAGAGAGGGACAAAGGAAAAATATTAATCAAGAAATGGTGTTTCTGCTTATTGATGAAAAGGTAAAACGAGAGGACGAGAGAGGAAGTGAAATGCGAGGCACCTCTAACGTTTGGAGTTGGTCCGTGAGGATGAGACATGATCAACAGTTAGTTACATATGATTATGATACATAATACAGACCAGGATCTGACATGAACCCCATAGAATCAAGGCGATCTCAGGGTTCGGAGGCCCAACTTGGTTACTCTACTCCGTACTTTGCTCTGCTCTGCTTTATCTGCCTCGCCATCCATCCCCAGACCTGTTTTGAAAACGGAAGCACCGTAGCCCGTCGTTAACGTGTTAACAGGGCCAGTGCAGAAATGGCTGCAGGTTTGTTAGCGGCTGAGGGCCTCCGTTGGATGTCTGGAGCTGCAGGGGTTGCACGTCTCAAAATCGAGCTCCTGTTTCAGCCTGTCGCAAGAGATTGATGAAGAATAGTTATGCAGGGGGGGCTGTAACGTGCCATTATGCTTGTTTTCCATGATTTGGCCTTTCTGTGATAGATTGGTTATTAAAGAAGGATTCAATACTCTTTCATTCCTTATGCGAGTGAGAAAGACATGATATGATCTTGACAAGCGCTCAGACTATCAACAGATGCCTTTTGTCAGGTTAATCGAATGATCGACAGGTGGTTGGGCTCTACTGCTTCAGATACACTAACTCGAGACACCTTGAGCCATCTGAAGCTCGTTTTGCCTCGAACCTTCATCCTTGAACAGATTGAGTCTCATGACATCGGCCATTCCGCGCTATCACTCTTGAGTTCTACATACATCAGCCTCATCTGGGGTTGCACAGCAATTGCCGGTCTCTGCCAGCAAAATCTGCTCGAGACGAGACGGTCCGATAATCAAGAGTATGAGTCGCCTCTAGTGGATGGTTGATGTTAAATCATTTGTGGATAAAGTCATCTTTTGATGGACCCTAGGAAAGCTTTTGCGTCAGTTCCAGAATCCAGGTCCGGTGTGGCGACAACCCCAGTCATGACAATGACTGAGAGAGCCTGGTAATGTCATCACGAAGTGTTTCGTGAAGAAGAACTGTTTTATCGTAAAACAAATCAATAAACTTGTAACTGGTCTAATAGATAAGAGAAGGAATCCATCATATGCACCATATCACGCGAGTATTCTTTAACATGCTCAAGTATCACTAAACAAAACTGGCAGTAATCGAATTCACCTAAGGTAGTGAGTGTCTCCATAGAGGGCTAGCAACATCTTGCCCCCATCATCACATCCTAGATGCGCACAAACGAAATAACAGATGAAGTTGAAATAGACCCAGTCTTCAGCTTCCTCACCGTGCTCTCTCACCGAAACCCTCTAAGAATGCGCTCCAATCACGCACCTCGCCTATCCCTACATCCAAACTCTTCATCATGAACAAAGCGCGGATCCGTCATTAGCGCGCTTGCGGACATGACATGTACGCCGTTCTCTCCTTGAGGCTTGAAGCTCCACGATGAGATCCACCCGGTCCAAGGGAGCGACACTAGACAGAAAGAGGGAGTGAGCTCTTTAAGGGTTCGGGTAGAGAGGTTCATCACGAGCTGCGATAGAGATGGATTGTGTGCGCATCTACGGATAAGGATGCAAGGTTGACAATGACAAGGCTTGACTGCGGCTCCGAGATGGACTCGGCTGTCAAGGATGCACTACAACCCCAATGTTTATCTGATTCTGGGGTATAGTACGAGAATCACGTCAAGATCTGGGGATTGCATATTTTATCTAGATTTCATATGATGGGGTTGAGATGGAGGTTAAGATACGCATATGGTGTTTTCCAAGACTCCAAACAGTAATTTCGCAATGTGAGGTAAGTTCAAGCCAGTTTGAAGAACAATCAGCAAATAGAAAACATGCGATTAGACAATTAGTCAAGAGCACGGGATGAGAGAAATACCGCAATGATTTCTGTCATGAATTGTAATTCAATTACGGCGGCAATTCTTCCATTCGCTTGTTGTTCAACACAACAGTAACACCCATTTGGGCAATACCGCGTACTTTGTAAGTGAGAGGCTGTTAGCGACATGTGAATGCGCTAGGAGTTTCCCTAATGAGACCAAATCGCGCATCCTAACTTATGTCTTGCCTACAGGCGGGCACCTGGATTTAACTGCGCTCTATCTTTCTTGCATGGAATATTCTGAAGTTTTTAACCGTTGACTTGATTCATTTCATACCCAATAATGGACTAATCCGCGTCGCGGTTAAAGCCTCACCGACACACCGCGGTGTCATGTTATATCTCAAAAAATGAGAGCGCGAGAAACCGGGTTTTCACCGAGCAATGACAGCTTGCTATCCTTCAGGGTCGGGATTTTTTCCATCTGCAGGCTTGGGATGCCAGGCAGTTATCGGTTCTAATTGGTAGAATGCAATAACATGGATCTCGCAACGTGGACTAGTGAAGGGATCAAAATCGGGGACATAAAAAGTAAGATACTGGATACTTGCAGTTCCCTCACTCCGTATACCGAAACAAAGGTCACGGTATTCGTACACGTAACGTGTCTATCAATATTTCATGACAAGGCTGCCATTAATGCGCTCAATCACTCGCCAAAGACTTCAAGGATAGAAGTCCACAACGGATGCCAATGTCACATTGCTTGTCGAGAGCCCTCAACACACCGGACGGCCGGAAACGGAGAGACACCGAGATCTGATCTTGTGCACTTCACTTTGTAGGAAAAAGACGTACAACGGTGATATGAAAGCAGATGATGGTGGTGGTGTAATTATGCATGTTGTTCAGATTGTAGCAGACCGAATTATCACAAGCCATGGAGGAGGATGCCCTCACCAGCTCTCGTCATGATATTAGAAAATAGAATCATATACAGGGGGTTGCTCGGTAAGTTAGTGGAGTTTTGCTGATTTCATAGACGGGCCGGCCAAAGGAGAGAAAGACAACCCAATTTTTTACTGCGCTGCAACTTTTATCTGAACCAAAGCTGCGGATCGGGGTCGAAAGCCCGGTCCGGTCCATTGGATTGGGTTATTGGAGTCTGAATCTGGAGACAAGAAATGACAAGTGACATGACCATCACGAGCAGAAGGGTTTTTAAATTATAATGCTCTTGACCAGTAGATAAACAAAAGATGGAAATGGTGACTATATTATCACAGTCCATCAACCCGGAGACTCTTGTCGTTTATTATCAATGAAATCTATTGATTCAAGTCAATCATTTGTCGTTCAGTGGGCGTCAGTAGCTTAGCTGAGGACGGAAGCCCACGCCGACCCTCTCCGCTAAGCTTGAAGCCGAAAGCACGGGCAAGGAACCTGAACTTTTTAGTGGAGCATCAAGCACAAGCAAGAAATGGAGGACGGGATGTCTTATCTCGAGGGGGATAGGAGCAAAAAAGAAGCCAAGCACATCTAAATAGAACTATGCCATCATCTTTTCTTACACCCTATCATTTATACCTAGTTACCTTGTGTCCGGCCAGCCGATGAGGGTCTCTCTCACTGTTTGTTACCTTACCCTTTAGCTCCAGTTACGTACCTAACCTAAGGTCCTGTACCAGTCCTTACTAAATTCTCTCGCCCTCTTTCGTGGGTTGTGACTGATTCTCCTTCGACTCACCTCCGTCCGTCACAAGCCCCATTCGCTCGCGACGCCCTCATCTGGTCCAGAGACTCTTAGTCCTGCCTCTCCTATTCTTCTCTCCCCCTCTTCTCCCTTCAATCGCTCTCAATTGAGCTTCTCTTCACCAGATCCTTCAGAATGGCTTCCTCTGCGCGAGCCATGACGGCCCTCTCCCGGGTCGGCCAGATGGCCCCCAGCAGTCGCATTGCGACTCGCGCCCTCACTACTATCTCCAAGACCTCTGCTCGACCTTCTGTCACCATGAAGCTCAACAACTCTGGTCGCATTGCCTTCCGAAGAGCCTACGCTGACGAGGCCCCCAAGCCCAAGCCCAGGCCTGGCAAGATTCGACGAACCCTCCGATGGACATGGAGAATCACATACCTCTCTCTCGGTGCTCTCGTCGGTTACACATGTTACGAAATCTACGACGATCGCCACCCTCAAGAGCAGTTCCAGCCTGACCCTTCCAAGAAGACTCTTGTCGTTTTGGGTGAGTAAACAAGCACTCATAGCTATGAGCTCCTCCCACATGTCATACAAAGTTACTGACGCAATACCCTTTCTTAGGATCCGGTTGGGGATCTGTTGGTCTCCTCAAGAACCTCGACACCGAGAACTACAATGTCATCGTCGTCTCCCCTCGCAACTACTTCCTCTTCACTCCCCTCCTGCCCTCATGCACGACCGGTCTTATTGAGCACCGCTCCATCATGGAGCCTGTTCGCACCATCCTCCGCCGCAAGAAGGGTGCCGTCAAGTACTACGAAGCTGAGGCTTCCTCCGTTGACCCTGATCGCAAGGTTGTCAAGATCAAGGACAACACCGAGGGCAAGGGTCCTCACTCCCAGACCGAGATCCCCTACGACATGCTCGTCATTGGTGTCGGTGCTGAGAATGCCACCTTCGGAATTCCCGGCGTCCGCGAGAACAGCTGCTTCCTCAAGGAGATTGGCGACGCTCAGCTGATCCGCAAGAAGATTATGGACTGTGTCGAGCGCGCTTCTTTCAAGGGCCAGTCCCAGGAGGAGATCGACCGCCTCATGCACATGGTCGTTGTTGGTGGTGGTCCTACCGGTGTCGAGTTCGCTGGAGAGCTCCGTGATTTCTTCGAGGACGACATCAAGAAGCTGATTCCCGAGATCAGCCACCGCTTCAAGGTCACTCTCATTGAGGCCCTTCCTAACGTTCTCCCCTCTTTCTCCAAGCAGCTCATCGAGTACACCGAGAACACTCTGCGCGAGGAGAACATTGACATCAAGCTCAAGACTATGGTCAAGAGGGTGACAGAGGACTTTGTCGAGGCCGAGTTCGCTGGTCCCGATGGCTCCAAGCAAACTCTCCGTATCCCCTACGGTCTGCTCGTCTGGGCCACCGGAAACGCTGTCCGTCCCATCGTTCGAGACCTCCTAGGCAAGGTTCCCGCCCAGAAGGATTCCCGCCGTGGTCTTGCCGTCAACGAGTACCTCGTTGTCCAAGGCACCCGCGATATCTGGGCTGTCGGTGACTGCGCCGTTGCTGGCTACGCCCCTACCGCTCAGGTCGCTTCCCAGGAGGGTTCTTTCCTGGCCCGTCTGTTCAACAACATGGCCAAGACTGACTCTCAGGAGGCCCGTATCAAGGAGCTCAGCAGCAGCCTCAACCTTAAGCAGGGTAACTCTGCTGAGGTCGCCGCCGAGATCGAGAGCCTTGAGAAGCAGCTCCGCCGAATCAAGGACGTCAAGCCCTTCCGATACTCCCACCAGGGTAGCTTGGCCTACATTGGTAGCGAGAAGGCTGTCGCTGATGTTCCTTGGTTCAACGGTAACATTGCCAGTGGTGGTGGCTTGACCTACCTGTTCTGGCGAAGCGCTTACCTCTCCATGTGCTTCAGCAGTAAGTTTATTATAAACTCGGTCCTAGATATAACAGTCGAGCTAACTGACATTCTCTAGCCCGAAACCGTGTGCTGGTCGCTGTTGACTGGCTCAAGTCCAAGACCTTCGGCCGTGACGTCTCTCGCGAGTAAACCCTCGATCCAACGAAACCTTTTACGCAACAAGGTTCGATACCCTGATATGAGCTGCTATAGCCGTGTACTTGATATTGTCCACGGACTGCAGCTTACGACGATCTGTTCTTGGGAGGGTGTACTTGGAGCATTGTGCATAGGTCTATGAAGCCAAACTGGGCCGGACTAATAGATGTCTGATTAGAATCGGGCTTGGGATGGGATGCTTCATTTTGTAAACTTCGAGTTGGTCTTTCTTTCTTTCTTTTTCGTTCTGTAATTTTTTCTTTGTTCACGGATATAGATGGGAGAGGCAGGCCCCTTGTATGACATAGCTAGAGTGCGCAGAAAAGCGAAAAGCAGGGAGACTTGTTGAGGATGGGTGGAAAACGAATAAACAAAACCTGATATCGTGAACAACGACCCGAGTTCTCTCTGCTGGTAAAGGTGCTCTTCCAAGAGCTCTCATTTGTATGTCTGAGCATATCACGTCTCGAGATATTAAGGGGTTCACATGATAGGCGTAACGCTGGACAATAGCCCATAGAGCACATCTAGGTTCTGGTTCACGCATAGACTTTTCACATGACAAGCATGTACCTTATGCAATTCACATGCCCTGTCTAGCCTGGTCTGGTTCTCTTCATGTGGATATCAAATCTAGAATCTCCAAATGGTCCCGGTCATAAGTCGGTAGTCCGGGTTTCCAAGTTCGATTGCGGGGCAGAAGCTCCCCGCGTCAAGCCGATATGCGGAGCTCCCATTTCATCTAGCTACCCTCAAGGAACTTAACGTGAGGAAGAGAACTACTCGTTGCTTAGACCCAAGGTAGGCAATTCATTACACGGTAACTTGGCCTGTCCGTGCTCTAGACTATGGGTGATTCGTCCAATCTTTCCGGCCGAGACCGCGCCGTTGAGTTAGACTCCAACGATGCTCTCAGACATACCCGTGACGAGTTCAACATCCCCTCCAAGGCTGATGTATCACGAAAAACTCTCCCTTCCGATGACAGCACCGGTAAATTTGCCAATGTCCTACCTGAAGTACCCTTTCTCTCGTACTAACTCCTCTAGACGCCAATGACCAAGCTATCTACCTTGTAGGCAACTCCCTCGGCCTTCAGCCCAAGCGCACATCAGAGCGCATCCAGCAATACCTCGCGACCTGGCGCACACAGGGTGTACAGGGCCACTTCAAGCCGCTTGACGGCTCTCCTCTCCCAACATGGCTAGATGTCGATACTCGCGCGGCCGAGATGGTTGCGCCCATCGTGGGCGGCAAGGTCAACGAAGTGGCTATTATGCAGACTCTCACGGCGAATCTACACTTTTTGATGGCGGCATTCTATAAGCCGGATATCAAGGGGCGACATAAGATCATCCTTGAGAGCAAGGCCTTCCCAAGTGACCACGTCGGTGACTAAAACCAGTGTTAGACTTTTGAGATGCTAACCTGCAACCCAGTATGCTGTCGAGACACAAATACGCCATCACGGGCTTCGTCCTGAGGACTCCATGGTCACCATCGAGGCCCCCGGTAACGAGGACATCCTACATAACGAATACATTGAGTCCATTATCGAGAAACACGCCTCCACCACTGCTGTACTCCTGCTTCCTGGTATCCAATACTACTCGGGCCAACTCCTCGACATCCCACACCTGACTGCCTTTGCTCGCGAGCGTGGCATATTCGTTATCTGGGATCTCGCTCACGCGGCAGGCAACGTACCTCTCTCATTGCACGATTGGAACGTCGACGCTGCTGCTTGGTGTACTTACAAGTATATCAACGGAGGTCCGGGCTGTATCGGCGGGCTATTTGTCCACGAGCGTCACGCACAGGTTGGAGACGATGGATCGCATAATGTGAGACTTGCTGGCTGGTGGGGAAACGACAAAAAGAACCGCTTCGCCATGAGACCTGGTTTCATCCCCGTCCCCGGCGCAGCAGGATTCCAACTCAGCAACCCTTCCGTTCTCGACATAACCTCTCTATGCGCATCTCTCGAAGTATTTCAACTCGCCGGCGGCATAGCTCCTTTACGCGCCAAGAGTATCAAACTAACAGCTTACCTCGTTTCCGAACTGCAAAAACTGCCAGAGGACATGAGCGCATACTGGAAGATCATCACGCCCAGCGAGGGGGAGCGCCGGGGAGCGCAGTTGAGTATTCTTCTTGCCGACGGATTGCTCGATGAGGTTATGGCTGGTTTAGAGAGGAGGAGTGTTCTGGTTGACGAGCGCAGACCGAATGTTATTAGAGTTGCGCCGGCACCATTGTATAATACTTTCTTAGACTGCTGGGAGTTTGTAGGTGCGTTCAGGGGCGCTTTGGAGGAGGCGTTGGATGCGAAGTGGAAAAAGGAGCAGATGGATGAGTAGATACCAAGAGCTCGAAGGCCATCCGCATAATTTTATTATGAAGAGCTCGTAGTATTGCGACCAGCTTCTCTTTGCGCCTTTAGTGATTGATACATTGGTTTCACAATAAGTTTCATACCTGCTCATATGTGCAAAGTAGGTTTGCGCAAATCTTCATGCCTACTGCCTATTTCCCTTTGAATTTGAGGCTGGCTGACCATCTGTGCACTAGAAATTGTGATCTTAACGTTTTTATGCAGTGGATATATTGACTTTCACGACGCAGCCACCATGAGTTTTTATGAGACTCTAGTAAGTTGCGAGTTTTTTGTTCTTTTCAATCTAGCCTGAGGGAATGCACCAAATTTTTTTTTAAAAAATGAGAATAGAATATTCGATCGTCCTACAAGATTTAGCTATTTAGCAAAGTTTTCATGAAGAGAATATTTCAAGCTGATATTGTATAGGGTAGCTATGTTTAACAAAATGTTCCTGACTAAGTGGAGGTGGCGGTTTCCAAGGGTTCTTTTTAGTGGACCAGATCTAACCAATCAAGAACTATAACTATGTGGGCCCCAGGCGGACTTACCGCAATCAAAAGCTAGCGGCGAAGAAAGAAAAAAAAAATTACATGGTCAGCGCGTCCGAGTCGGTTCTCTTAAAACTTCACACTTCCGCCATTCATCTCTCTCCCTTTCCCTTCCATCATCTCATCCTTCGGGCGCGCAATCCTTCCCCATCAAAAGAAGGCAAATCTCGTCAATACGAGATAATACACTGCGTCTCCCACGTCTCTCTTTATTCTAATAACACCTTTTCCCCCTTCCTAGACGAGTCCATTCCAAACGACTTCGTCTATCCTTCTCTACCTGAAATAATGTCTGGCTACGACGGCGGATACAGCGGCGGTGGTGGCCGCGGAGGTGGTGGCTACGGTGGTGGTGGTTATGGCCGTGATCGCGGCGACCGCGGTGGTGACCGTGGTGGCTATGGAGGAGGGTGAGTCGATTTTTCTTTGTTGTGGTTTAGGCGCAGATTTGGTGGTTTCAGCCTAGAGACGCGGCCGTCCTTCCCCAACGGCAACAAGCTCAACCATCAACCCTCGCGTCTTATCACCTTTCTATCATCAGATTTGCTAACATTGGACATAGCCGAAGCAACGGATTCGGTAACGGAAATGGCTACGGTGGTGGTGGCGGCGGCGGCGGTTACGGAGGTGGTGGTTATGGAGGAGGTGCTGGCGGTGACCGCATGGGCGCTCTCGGCGCTGGCCTCAAGAACCAGGACTGGGGTATGTTTTCTGATCACCATTCTGTTGTGTTTTCGCCCGCTAACGTTGTCTAGATGTCAACACCCTCCCCAAGTTCGAGAAGGACTTCTACAAGGAGCACCCCGATGTCGAAACCCGATCTGATGCTGATGTGGAAGCTTTCCGCCGCAAGCACCAGATGACCATCGCTGGCAAGGATGTTCCCAAGCCCGTTGAGACCTTCGACGAGGCTGGTTTCCCCCGATATGTCATGGATGAGGTCAAGGCCCAGGGCTTCCCTGCTCCCACCGCTATTCAGTCTCAAGGCTGGCCTATGGCTCTCACCGGTCGCGATGTCGTCGGTATTGCCGAGACAGGTTCCGGAAAGACTCTTACGTACTGTCTTCCTTCTATCGTCCACATCAACGCCCAGCCTCTCCTTGCCCCCGGAGATGGCCCCATCGTCCTCGTCCTCGCTCCCACTCGTGAGCTTGCTGTCCAGATCCAGGAAGAGATGAAGAAGTTCGGCCGATCTTCTCGCATCCGAAACACCTGTGTCTATGGTGGTGTTCCCAAGGGCCCTCAAATCCGAGACCTCTCCCGAGGTGTTGAGGTCTGCATTGCCACCCCTGGTCGTTTAATCGACATGCTCGAGGCCGGTAAGACCAACCTGCGTCGTGTCACCTACCTCGTTCTCGACGAGGCTGATCGCATGCTGGACATGGGTTTCGAGCCTCAGATTCGCAAGATTATCGGCCAGATTCGACCTGACCGACAGACTCTGATGTGGTCCGCCACATGGCCCAAGGAGGTTCGTGCTCTGGCATCCGACTTCCTCAACGACTTCATTCAGGTCAACATTGGTTCCATGGAGCTTGCTGCGAACCACCGTATCACACAGATCGTCGAGGTTGTCACAGACATGGAGAAGCGTGATCGCATGATTAAGCATCTTGAGAAGGTCATGGAGAACAAGGAGAACAAGATCCTCATCTTCGTTGGTACAAAGCGAATTGCTGACGAGATTACTCGGTTCCTCCGCCAGGACGGATGGCCTGCGCTTTGTGAGTATCATCCTACCTCAATATCTAAGACAGTTACTAACATTCTTCACAGCCATCCACGGTGACAAGCAACAGAACGAGCGTGATTGGGTTCTTGACCAGTTCAAGACCGGAAAGTCTCCCATCATGGTGGCTACCGACGTGGCCTCGCGTGGTATTGGTATGTATCATCACCCCCCTCCCCTCATGGCAACTTCCAGCGACAGCACTTGCTGTACTTTACTCTCGTGTTTAGGGGCTTTCTTGACTGTGCGAATCTGCCTGATAATTATCGTGTCCAATTGGTTCTCAACCAACGGGGTCTTGATCCGTTGTGTAGCCTTCACTCTGCTATACTCACGTGTTTTCACTCTTGTACCGTTCTCACTCCCGTGGTACGAGTGTGGAGTTGGCATATTGTTGCCTTTGATCAAGCTGCTGGCCAAGGTTTTCTTGTCTCCAGGACCCAGTGACCCGCATACTCCAGGATGGCATTTTGCCGCACTTTCTATTGCCCCATCTCCGCCAGGAGTGAAGTACAGATGGCTTGCAAATATGCTTAGCTACTCACCTTCATCTTCCGTGCTGGAACGTTGCTACACAAACCCCTGCTTCGCCTGCTAACCATTCTTGCTAAAGACGTGCGCAACATCACTCATGTGTTGAACTACGACTACCCCAACAACTCGGAGGACTACATTCACCGAATTGGTCGTACCGGTCGTGCCGGTGCCAATGGTACCGCCATTACCCTCTTCACCACTGATAGTGAGTATTTCTCAACTGCCCTACTCATGGTACATGCTAACAAATTCTCTAGACCAGAAGCAGGCCCGTGATCTTGTCAATGTGCTCCAGGAGGCCAAGCAGCAGATTGACCCCCGTCTTGCTGAGATGACTCGATATGGCGGTGGTGGAGGTCGCGGCTACGGTGGATGGGGACGTGGCCGTGGCGGCGGTGGTAGAGGTGGGTATCGCCGACGCTGAAGCAGCAAGGACGCCTCTCGAGCTGACTCGACCTCCAGCCAACGCTAACAACATGCCCATCGGCAACCGTAACCGTCGATGGTAATGTGGTTGGTCCTCCATCCTGGGGTTAAGACTCTTCTCGTGATACGGATCAGACAGCCTCGCATTTCGGATCCTCGGATTCCTAAAAGTACATGACACCAAAGGCGTTTGTTTGTTAGAGGATAGGTGGCTCGATTAGACTTGACTCGTCATTTGTGAGTCTGGATTTATGGTTTGATTGCGGATCGATTTGGTCACGCACTTTGTGGCATTTTCTCGTTTTTACATGTTATTCGAAATAATGGCTTTAGATTGGGATGATATCGTGCAGAGTGGTATGGGAAGCACTCTGCCGACGGAGATTGGGGAAAATATCCTTTATTGGAGGCCTCGCGTTTTGGAGGTCGATGACAATCCTGATAAGAGTTGAGCTGAGATATTCAATAGACTATTGTAGTTCATCCAAATGACACAGCTCGCTCAATAATGTTGCCTTGTTTGAATTGTGGCTGTCTTGTCTTGTCTTGTCTTGCTGTTGCTTTCGCGATGTGTCGCTGGCATGACCGTTCTAAACTTCCATGCATGTTCATCCTTGTGATATTATATCACGTCCATCGTTACATTGTTCCCATCTCGACAGTCTGGTTGTCTTTAATAATATTAATTACTCTTCAGCTCACGGCCAATCCCCTGCCTAGTTCGTTAATGTCACATTTCACCAGTTCCATGAAGCCAAAATCTCTTGATGCATTGATGCCACTCCGTGTTGCCGCCAACGCGCGATGGTTCAGTGGTCAATACCTTCATATAGTACGGTCCACGGCGTCTATCGAAATTTATCGGATCTTGGAAGGCCATTCACCGTGTGTATTGTGCTCAGTAGATTGTATGTGTTCGGGTAGCGTTTCAATATTACCTTGTTCTTTGGGGACGAGAGACCTTCTTACGGCTTTGTTTGTCCCCAACTCATTCTGATGTCCTGTTTCCCCTGTGTCAATCATGCTTGAGGCGAAGTCTTGGCTGGTCGACAGAGGGATAAGGTATTATCTTCTCTTCGAGTTGACCGTCTTTCAAACCCCTGTGAGTCAACCACTTGTGCGAATTTGACATGTCGTCAGAGGCACACCCGTCTTCACCGCTTCATATCGTAGAGGCATATGATCATGATCTGAGAAAGAGCTACCGCACGCCCCATGCATGGACAACCTCGTTCGCATAGTGACAAGGGACCTCGGGATACAGAACAGCCGAACTTCCACTCGAATGTGCATGGAATATTTGTGCTTCCTTGTGGTTTTTGTTCTATCACCCTCTCTATACACAGGTGCCGAGTTATTCACAACCTCGCTCCTTAACTCGTAGCATGAGGGAACTGAGCCCACCTTTTCATGCTCAACTTCACGCACATGGAACCGACTATGTTTCCAAGAGTCTGGTTAACCCCGAGTCGATAATCGTGTTCATTTTGTATCATGTAGTCCTTTGGAGGTAGATGCTAAAGTATCTAGCCGGTCAACTCGGGTGACAGCCTTTGGTACTCGTTCTCTCCATGTTCTTAGGCAGAAGGACGACTTGTGGCTGAATGAGTTTATCTTGAGGCACTGGCCTCGGAGATGTAGGCAACCATCCTGAACATCGGTCGCAGGTCGTCTTCTGTCTGATTTCGATGATATTTGTGCTTCGATGCAGTTCGATGGTGAAATGAAGGGTCGTAGCTAGGTCCTAGGTAGGTCGTAGCACTGAACGGCAATATTAGCGTGAGTCTGATCAATGCAATTCTAGTTGGTGTACAGAGTAGCGGTCGACCTTCATGGCTCGGTGTCCTTGCTGTCGTTTAATACTCGTCCTGATGATGCAGCAACAGCAGCCACTTGATATACCCACAAAGTAGGCTACTTGCTCCTCTTTGAAATATCTCGCTGTCTACATTCATATGTGCGTCTGTTGACTGTCGGTTCAAACATATTTACTGCCTGGTAGTCTCTGAGCCATTACCCCTTAGAGTGTTGCATCAGCCAGGTCGTCTAAAGACCAACCCTCAACTTGTGACAAGCCAGCATTGATTTATTCTCCATGCTATGCCATGTCACATCATTGTTACGCTTGTCATGCTTCTGGACCTGGCTCAATTTCTCGTTGTTCGCATCCAGGAATGGTTTATCACCACAGCATACACTGGCGTGGTGTCTAATCCGCGCCACGTCGAATGTCATGAACATCAACTCAGCGGCGACTGTATTTCGGTATGTGCCTAGGGTGAAATAAACGTTCTGTCTTAGCCAAGACATGGGGAAGCTCTTAAATTGAATAGCTTCAAAACTTGGAGTGCCTGGTGAGACAAGCTTTCTCAACATCAGTAGCCGTTCATGATCCGCTCATAGCGCCGGATGCTTATGCCACATTGAGGAATAGTGTCTCGTCGATCATTATCAAACACATGTAAGAGATGTCATGTCTTTCATGTCGAGAATTGCAATCATTGAATTGATATGCATTTAATATTCATGCCTAACCCAGCATATTCTTTACAGTGTTAAGTCAGCACAATGATATGTCAATAACATACCAAAACCTCTGGAATAGCACTGGCTGTACGGATACTGCATCTTGATATAAGAACTGACACTAAACCAGGGGTAAATAATGCCAAAAAGCGTCAGTTACCCAGATCACCACGACATGAACAGGGAATATCAAATTCACAAATTCGTCAGCTAGCGATGATATATCGAAGAAGATATCATCAACAAGACGACTACAGGGTAGAGAATGAATTGCAATCATCAAGATCGACCAAGATCGACCCAGACCCGCCTTGGCCCTGGCAAGAGTTGGGCATTGCTCAAGTTGGATATCAACGCTGGAACTGGACCAGGTCCATACTAATCTCGATTGAAATTCGTCAGTGACGCACATGGAATTCTGAGCTTGAATGACATCGTCTTGATACACAAGACGGCAACAATAGCGGCATCTGACATAGTCTGCCGGACATGACACGACACGACACGGCCGAGTCAGTCATGGCTGACCAAGACGGTTTCGCCGATTTTTGATGGGAGGCACCCTAGACCTTTGCAAAGTTCCAGAACAGCCCAAGACAACTTCTTCTCTTCCATTGACTCTCAGACACGACGCCAGGTTTCGGATTCATCCCCCAAACTCGACCATGTTTGCCGAAATCATATCAAGCCTCTCCGGCAGTGATTGAGGCAACTCAGAATCAGATGGACCAATGTTTGCCATAATGGGGACCTTAGTCTGAGCTCAATTTGTCACCGAAAATATTCGGAGGCTGAAGCAAACGTAAATGTACGGAGGGAACCCAACGCCTCCAACGAAAGGAGCAAAAGGTAGATGGAGATACGGATGGAGATGTTGTATCAACCACAGTATCCGTACATACGTACGTACCCGAAAAAAAAAAAAGGATAAAGGCCTGCAGGAGAGGCTGTTCAGTTTCCACCACCTACAGGGATAGAAAGAAACAACAGCCACGGCTGGGTGACAGGGCGCAGGGGGGCCACAAAACCAAAGGCTGAACAGAAAGTGTGCGGATCGGCCAAGAGACAGAGAGTGAGTCCAACAAGTGCCTCTCCCATCGATGCACACCAGGAATGAAGGCCAGAGCTTGACTCCGGCGTGGCTCCGGGACCAATGCCACCCATAATCCAGAGTGCTCCGTCCGTATGGCGTGGCATTTTCCGGACTCTTGGTGTTCAATAATCAATATTGGACAATGCTTCTCTGGCCCCCTGTGTCTATCTTTTCCTAGGCCTAGGTCCCTGTCCCGTCCAAGCTTTTCTCCAGACGCGATGGGACTGATGATTCTAGCTAAAGATTCAGCCCGGACCACCGCGCAATCAGTGTCAATATCGCGTCGTGCCGTGATGTGCTCGCTCAACTCTCCCGTATGCCTGGGTGCATAATCAGCAATATGTATCATCTCGTCACCATTTGTTTGATGTTCAAGATTGTGACATATGACAGTTCTTCTTTGTCGCTTGCCGCGGCGAGCCCAGCCCAGACCGAAGCATATCTGTCGGTGTGTTTGCTGTACTGTACATTTAACGCATACGACTTCCCCTTTCCGCTCAGGGTTCCGTTCCGCTGGCAATCATCGACCCATGGAGTGAAGCCCCTCCCTCTTTTTGACAATCCATCCCCAGATAGCCCTGCTTCAACACTCAGTCATGGGAATCTCCTGGATGTCACCATCAATAAACACCAATATCCGCTCCCCCGGCCACATTTCTTAGTTATCGCACCCCCTTTGCTGCAAACTTTCCCTGACTCAATAGCGACAATTTCGCTACGTCACTGTCAAAAGACCCAGAAAGGCGTATTGCTATATTTTTAATGTTAACAGACTGGGCGCTTGATGATGATGCAACGAAGCTCGCGCACAACAAGGCGGGAAACCAATCAACCGCCAAGTTCATATGCGAGCCGCGATAGCCAGGGCAACTTCGCCTGGCCCTGCCGATGAGAACCATCACGGGGACGCTAGAGGGGAGACATCCCTGGCCTCCCTGCTGATGCTGTGCTTCATGGAGACGAGGTATGATAGGATCCACACCCTGTAGAGCGTAGAGCCCGGGGTGACAGAAGAAATGGCTGGCCTCGCTCTCAATTTTCTAAACAATTTCTTCTGTCACCCCCCAAGAGAGCCCCATGCTGCTGGGACTGAGCCATTGTACTGTATCCAGTTTAACAATACAGACAGTACGGTATTTGCTGAGTGGATACTCTCTCATTATCCTCTCAACATTGAGTCTTTCCGAGCGCAATATTCCATGCATGCATGCAAGGACTGGCTGACAGACAGAAATGCTGTGCTGGAAACGTGCGATTCAGTACCAGCTTGATGATTACGTCGGTGGCGGACTGAGTTACCGGATGGATGCTGCCGACGGCATCGTGTTTTCTTGCAACGAGTCTCATTTCACTCACCCTGCTGCAATCCGTAACCCTCAAACATCGGTTACTGTATCGAACCGTACCCAAACTCTGGTTTGCATGTTGATAGCAAACAATGAGGCTGGGGATAGGCATGCCCCGTAATCAAAGTGGGCGCGTGAGAGATCGTAGCCCCAACTTCCATGGTACATGAACAGTCGGACGCGGCTGGGCCATGACAAATTGTCAGCCTTGAGCTTAGAGCGTTGTATCGGCGAACAACTTCAGCCGCGTGGCTGGGCATCTCCAGCATCATATCTTGTTGGAGTACTGTACGTAGGGGCCCTGAGGCTATCAGTGCCAACCCATCGAAGCGATGTTCCAGGAACGTGGCGAAGATAGCAATAAGCCTGTCTTCAGCAACGTAGGTTCTTTTCTGTTTTCAGCCTGGAGGGTGAGTTCCAGTCTTCCAGACCAGACTGGACCAAAAGCTCATTCGTGACGTTTATTAGCAACGCATCCGTCCGTGTTTCATCATGTTAAGCCACAAACATGACTGGCTCATAGCCAAAAAGTAGAATTTGACGCGTGAACATCAAGCTCGGTGCCGAAAGTCGTGGCAGAAAGAACCCTGATAATAGATTTGCCCCCCATTCCGGCCGCTACCGAGTTCAACGGGACTCTCAAATGTCAGAATAACTAGATTCAGAACATCTTTCCCAAGCAACAGACCTTGGATAGTGGACGTCAGGCACCCTGAATCGCAGTAGCATCCCAGGCGCGTGCGACAGTAACACGCTAGGGCAATTTACGGAGAAGAGTCCCAATTCCAATTCCACTTGTGCATCACGCCCAATTCGACATACGCTAATGAGCTGAATCGAATGGCTCTATGTCCACCGTTCTGCAGATCGCTAGCGCCGCTCAGCCCACCAAGATCTGAGTGTCCTCGCGGTGTGGTGGGCCCTAATCAATCATTCAGAAGAAGTGAGATTGGCCTATAGATCAGTAAGATGACTGGTCACCTGTAATAGTACTTCTCGTATGTACCGTCGGCGAACAGTCTTGAAGCCCGAGAATGCTAGGTGGGTGCTATCAAACAAAGTTAACCGGCGTTGTCTGTTCCGCTCCCCAATTTTGTTTGATGTTGCACATGACAAGACGCCGGCGTGCGGGAGATTCCCAGGACCACGGGAAGCTGAGATCGTGGTCAACCGGCTTCTGACTAGCCCGCGTTTACTGGGAATCAAAGACACCGTCAACGTGGACTAGGTAGACTGCCGTCCACCGTCACACTTGATGGCTTGCCGTAGCCTCACACGTTCCTGGATATGCAAGTGACATCCACCGACTCATGAGTCCTGGGTGGTTAAAGATCTGCTGGGCCACTCTGCCACTGGACCTAAGGTCCTCGAAACAGCGCTAATTACTGGCTGTTAAAGGTCTTCCTGTGCCTAGTTATATCTTCACCCTTGAATCAAGAGTGGATAAATCCCGGCTGGTTGTGTTTCCGAGATATCGGTATCAGTGCGACGCTGGGGCACCGTGGCCGAAATACAGTGCAAACGTTTAATCCCTGGATATCGGCGATTGATGACCTTCTGTGGCCAGAGAAAGGAATGCTGAGAGTTTATGCATAATAGAGGTAGTCATTTTGAACTAGGTTGCTGTATCCGTAGTATGTTGTGAATTAGCGAATGGTCCAGGTGAACTAAGCAACTGTGCTGTGCCCCTTGCCCAACATCTAGTCCATCTGATTAGATGTCTGCATTTGGGAGGGTGGTAATTATACCATCTAAGAATATTCCTTGTATGCGCGTAGTGAGTTGCAAGAGATGTCATGCTAGGCCCACACGCACGTCTTTATCAATTGTCGTGATACCTCCCTCAACTTCTTGACATGCAGCCATGGACAGAAGCTGATTGTCCCTTAACGATCAGGAAGCTTCCATATGTGTGGATTGCTTCTGGGCTCCTCCTTCTAGGCAACCGCATCGCGGTTTCGGCTCTTACTCGCTCAAAATGTTCCCATTGACACTGATCAATTGTTGGGCCGATTCAGCCAACGGGATGAACGAGTTTGTCTTTGAATTGACACAAACTCATCTTCCACCAGATTGACTTCAGGGCTAGTGGAGACACCCAAGCCGACAATCCGCCCGTTGCTATACACACACCCGTGATTGGAGATATGGAAGACGGTTTAGCCCACATCAAGGTAGCAGTGGCCCCTAAGCCCTTGTGAGATTTCCCAGTGGGTTGGTATTGTCGTTGTGTGCGCCTCAAGATTTATTGTTCGAGTTCGTGATAGAAATGTTCAAGCTCGATCTTCAATTGCATCTGTTATCGTGTTGCGATGGTGGAAATGGGCAGGACAATGGGCAGGGATGCTCACCGCCTTGATACTGTGTGTGTTTCCAAGAAATACAGGCGTAGATGTGGGCCATACTTGAAGAGAGTGACGAGCGTCGAATATCATTCTTGGCTGTCTGCGTATGGTACGGAGAACTCAACCCTGACATGCTGTAGGTCTAGACAACTGCTCCCCTGCAGAACTGGCAAAGTGTGCATCGATGTGGTCCTCTGTCCCATTTGTGCGGACCCATGTCCAAAATAATGTCGCAAAAGAATTCAAGCATGCTGTTTGATCATATTTGTCTGCAGACTCGCCCTGCGTAACAATTGGATGTTCGGATGAATGCATCGAAGGCGGTCAAGACAGAACCCAGGAGGGGTTGCATTCACCAAACATCGAAAAGGGGAGACGAATGATCCCAACCCCACACGAAATCATGCTTCTTGCTGGTACAAACAGACCAGCTTCATTGCTTCATGCCGGTAGTCAGTTGTAGACCAGCAAATACGGGTAACTCCAGTTCCCCGCAACTTGGGAAGAGCACTAACACTCAAACTGTCCTAATCAACTGAGTGTCTAGAGAGAGGATTTGCCTGCCTACCAGGACGTAGTGCAGTACCAGAAACGAGTCAGGGCAAAGGTAATAATTCAGCCACTGCATGACAGGGGAGCTAGCGCACCTGGGTTACCCTCCAAGTGCGGGCGCGTGAACTGGCGCCCAAGTGACCCAACCGCGCCATTGGTGTTGTCTAATCCCCCACAGGGCGATCTCGGACGCCATGGGTTGATAAGACGGGGGAATCGACCTTGTGCGCAAGTATCTTTCAATCCAATCCCTCAGGACTTGGGCGAAGCTTTAAAGGAAGGAAAGAGGATATCAGTCCAGATTAAGAAACAGCTTGGACAATCAGCTCAGGTCTCTATGCATGTATGCCAAGAAGGAAATGAGAAGCTGTTCCGCCCGCATATCAGGCGCACGGACAAATTTGAGGTTGACGTCGGTCCTCAAGGTGTGGGCACCCTCTGACACAGTGAGCAATCCACGACCCTGACGTTGCAAATCTGGCCCCCAATAAAAACGCCGACCAACGGCGGTGGGACGACTCCTCTACCTGATGTCGCGGAGGAGGTTTTATTCGTGAAGGTCGCACAGGGGCCCAACCACCTAACCACAAGAGCTAGAATCGGCATGGGTTGCGCATCAGTGGAGACTCCACGTGAGCAACAGTTGAGACTGTCTCGCAGGTTCAGAGGAAACACAGAACCCAGGGACGTAGTCAAATCAACACGTGGAGCCATCTTGAATGTTTCTATTCGGTTTGTGCAACAGCAATGGTGTCATTGCGGTCCAAAATAGCAGCAGGGCGAGTACATATGTGTAAAGGAGCTCGGGCCGGGTGATTTCGATATCGACAGCGTGTATCCGTAGCTTTCGATAAAGAAAGGGTTCTAGCCAACGATATAGCTTCGTTGAAGCTTCCCTGTTCGACTGGTGACAACTGGGGCTCGCGGCCCAGTCGCTTGGTTGGGCGATGCTCGCCTTCTATTGGCCCAACGACCGAAGAGTCTGCATATGTGTTGTCAGACACCGTATTGATGCATCGTGGCGTGGTGCGGCAGAAACTACAATCCTGATGCTGCTGTTGATGCGGAGTCAATGAGCTTTGAGTCGTATTGGCTCCCTGCAACTTGGAGGTTTGTTCTGAATGCATTGACGAACAGGTTAGCTGAAGTGCCTGGCTAATGAAGTAAGGTAATCCACTAATTGCCGTAGGGAGAAACCAGCAAGCTAGGCCAACTGTGCCTCTTTGGGGCATTTAGGCCCCCTTTAGTTCATCCCAGATGTTCGGGTCGCTTAGGATCTTGTTTAACTAGACCCTGAAGTTTCTAGGACAGATCATTCGACTAGAAAGTGTCAAACGTGCCAGGATGCTGGAAATGTGTGGCTAGATCGCCCACAATTGGAGAAGCCAAGAAGCGGCTCATGTTTTGCAATACTGTGCAAGGCTGTCTGTCAATAAGAGGAAACAAACTGATAATTGACGAGGCTGAAACCCGAGATGCGCTCTCGCTGACACAATTTGCGTAAGAATTGAATGTTGAATCAATTTGTTGAGAGGAAAAGTTGAGCTGGTGCAGAGTCTGTATAGGTACAGATAGAAAAGAAGACGTTCGAGACCTCCTCCCCACTTTTGATTTCCATAGATGAGAGTCAAGCAGGTGTTCCTTCCACATCGATCATTTAAGCCCTACTAATCAGTTCTTCCTTACAATATTACCCCAGAATCAGCTCGAAGGAAACATGTTCGGAATTTTATAACTTGTTACCCAATCAAGTCTCGGCATGCTACGGAGCTAGCTAGGGGAGGAAGAAAGTTGGAAACAGAGAGTTCATGCATTCTTTATCCTCAGTTGCTATAATCTTAATTAAATTAAAGATAATGTTGTAAAGAAATACCTTGAGTCAGGATATAATATAAACTTTCGTTATATTATCTCATAAATACCATTTCATCACAATAATTACACCATATTACCAACAGAGGACGAATGTACCTACTACCGTCCATTGTGGACCATAGCTGGTGTTTATACAGGGAATTTGAGTTACACGCATGCTGCAAAGAATAAAAAAAAGAGAGGGAAGAGCAAGCGACGTGGCCAGATGACTTGAATGATGTTTCCTGTTACTGCTGTGTTCCCTTCTTATCCTTCGTCCTTCCATACATCTACCACAACTTGCTGGTAACCAGGTCCTCAATGCGCTCCAACAATCTATCTCGCGCCCTGCCGGTTTCTGATACGGAACTCCGTCGCAGTACGGAATTTGTTACTGACATGGCTCTGTTACAGTATCAGCCACATTTATGCCAGCATAGCGAGCGAATGGCGACGCTGACTGAATTGCTGAACGCGTGCGGAGTACCCAGTGAACGCTGGTGCTCTTCCTGAGGCCGTTTCATCCCTTTCGAAGGCGCCAAACCATAGCGCCCATCGATCTCAAAAATCAAGCAACATGAGCGTCTCTAGGGCTGAACTAAAGCCTTCTTAGAGAGGAGCTACTGCTTGCCATCCCCTGAAGCCAACTCGACAAAGGCGGATACGGAAACCTAGCCCGATCAACGGCGCCGGCATCCAAGCATCTGCTAGAAGAACATGACCTGCACGCCAGGGACTCGTCGATTCCACATCTAATTGCCAACTATACGACGTTGGCACGTCACAACAAGCTTGCCGCTTGCCGTTACAGTATAGCATCGCGTGTGTTGCGCAGCCAAAAGCTGTCGTTACACAGCGGTGTCGCGGAGAATATTCTGATCCATCCTTGAGCTTGGCTTGCGCGCGACTGCAACTAGCGTGTCCTGGGAACCACGACGCCGGGCTCTTTCACACCCATTGCGGTTTCGCCGCCACGTTCTGAGGCCTTGACATACGGCACAAACCCATATGATACGAATACTCGGTCTTGATTGCCTGTAAAAGTCTCGGTATTGGACTTGAGTCATTTGAGGTCACCAGAGGATTTCGCAATCTCCCTGTTGGCCGTGGCAATCCTCGTGCTCGGAGACCCCATTTCCTTTGATCGATGCCTCCCTGTTGACAAGCTGGAAAATCGGCAACTAACTTGCTAACCCCCTCTTTGGGAACAACTAGCCAAGCCCCGAGCTGCATTCAACGCAAGCATCCTGAACGCCTCTTTTCCAGTGGTGGAACCAAGCCACGTCGATTCTTGATTGGTTTTGTAAAGGCCGCAGATCTGGTGCTTGAGTTCAAGGATCATTTGCGCACTGTATCAAGAAGACGTCCCGTCCTGAGTGGCAGGGTGGCTTGGCTAGGGTGGGCATTCCTTTGGGCCCTTGAATCCAGTACGGGGTTGTTTTCTGGGTGGAACTTGGTTACCAGAGCGCAGGGCACGCGGCGACTACCCATGTCATGCTCTCCCCCCCTGGTCAACCTCACCACAATCGTGATGGCCCTCAACAGCAGAGCTCGCGTTGCAGGTTGGACTTTTCCGGGACTGGGACTGGGGACGACTTTTGCTTGATTGTGACCGTTAGGAGGACAAAAGAACTGGCTGTCGTGATGACCAACAGAGTGCATCAGAATGCGCCAGAGACGATTGAACATGATTGCAGCCAATAACGACCACTTTTTTCTTTTTTTCTTTCTTTCTCGTTAGGTACACGCCGCCCACATTTTGCAAATCATTGTGCTGAGTGTGTGATTGAACCCAGCCAAGGGACATTGATGAGCAAAGCAAGGACCACCCCATTCCCAGCCATCAGGACAGGACAGGCGCAGGTTCCAGGACACAACACAGAGCAAGGTAGCTTCATGACAGGGGACAGGGATCTCCGTTCCTCTGGCTCTGGCTCTGCCTCCTCTGTGCTATGCCTTTGACTGCACTGCATGTACTGTTGCTTTCTTTTTGCACGGGGCATACCGTTTTTTTCTCTTGCTCTTTCGGTCTGGAGTTTTCTGAGGCAGTCAAAACGCAGTCACCACCAGGCAGTGGTTTTACGTTTTCTTCACCTGCATCTCACGTCCTCGTCGATTCATTCTGCTCTGCACCCCTCTGCTTCGACCTTACTTTCACCTTGTCCCCTGGAAAGAAAAGACGCTTGATCGTTCTCGTAATTACTCGCCGCTTTCGCTCAAGAGCTACGAGTCAGCGGCACATTCGGCACCGGTCTGGACGTGGGGTTATCCTCGGCAGAACACGATCGACCAGACCCAGCAGATTTTCTGGCCTGTGAGCCAAGTCTAGCCCGTCCAGTCCATCTCATCCCATCCACCATCTCTCGCGCTACGACGGAAATACCCCGACTTGGGATTCATTTGCTGCATTTCTCTACAGTATCATCAGTATCTATTTTGTTAATGCTGGTACATACTGCACGAAGCTTGCACCCAAACTCGCACGCCCCTCTCGTTCAAACAAATACACGCTATCCACCAAGTTCGATAAGCGCAGGATCCCACTGCCACTGTCCTGGGTTGAAGTGTGCTGGCTAGACCTTCCTGCTCACTCACTATACCTACTGTGTGGTATTACGGGTACCGACTGTTTCGTATCAACCCGTTGCACGTCGGTATCTTCCAGTCTAGCAAACACCAAACCAAACCAACTTGACTGTCAACCAGAACTCGACGCGCATACCTGCATATAACTCATACATTCGTTCATTGCGGTCCCCTGACGGCTCGTCCCATCTCGATACATATCGACATCTTTGCCCCCAGCTTGTGGAGGTACATTACTTCGTCATTCATTTTCTCCTCTTGGGACCCTACAAAATTCTTCTTTTCGGTCCCGCACCTCTTCGAGTCTCCGTCATTAGAGAAGCTTTCTTGCGTAGACGCACACGCACACACCCCTCCCCCCTGCAAGGTCGCGCGCGAGTCGCTCTCAGGAAGACAAGAGTCAGTGTATCGTGGGAAGATACACTTTGACACACCCTTGTCCATCTCAGGCTCTGAGGCGCTAGACCCTCTTTGCTTCTGGGCTCTCGGCAGAGTCCACCGTACCAGGCCGATTTCAACACCGCACTATATTAGTGTGTCGCTCCCCAAGAACTACGGGCGACTTAGCCCGACCTCTCTCTGATCGAGGAAAAGCGAACTATCCTTGCCCTAGGCTCCATTCCCCCATCTCTATCTCCCCTCCCCAGCAAGATCCGCGCCCAAGGACTCGGCCTAGGAGCTCGCATCACACACTTAACCATAAACCAACCTTTGGTCTCGCAAACGGCGCTACTACTACTGCCGCCAACAACATATACTGCCGCGCCGCCGCAAGTCTCTTCACAAGCGCTCAGCCATATTACCCTTCTTTCCCCTGCTGCCGGCAAACACCAACTTGACGCGGGTCTGAGCTAAACCTCACCGGCCATTTCTTTATTATCAGCCCCGTGGAGCTGTAGCATGTCTCTGGTGCCAACACAGCAACCTCATACTTTTGTTGACAACCACGCATCGTTGCATTCTGCTTCCAACATCGCGAAACTTGGTTCCGAGGCGACCCTTGACACGCTCCTCAGCTCTCCCAACTCTATGGAACGAAGTGCTACGGAGTACTCGCAGTCAGGTTTGCCTTCGCCCTATCCAAGCAACTTCGGCGACACCAATTCTGAAGGTTCGAGGGCAGATCACGCATCTGCTGCGCAATATCCCGTCAAGCAGGAAGTCAACTACTCGACATCGGCCACTCCCACCTCCGAGTACGGCGTCTACCCCCAGTCAGCCCGATCAGGATCTTTCCCAGAGCACGTCCAGCGTTCATACCATCCTGCCAGCAGCACCAGCAGCGGAGGTATGGCGCAACAACAGAACAGTCCGTCAATGCCCCAGCAGGATGGGCGTAGCCATCAGACCCATCCGGTCAAATCTGACAACGATGTTCCTATAGATCCCTCCATCGCCGCTCCGAGCCCAACCTACGCCTCCTATGGGCAGCATTCACCTTATGCTCCTAACCCAGACATGACACACAGCTATTCTCATCCCGGCGGCGGCATGTATGCGCAGCCCCGGCCAGACTGGGCAGGCTATGGTCAGCACGGCGGCGCGCCTTTGACTCCTGGCCACCCAGTTTACGCTCAGAATCCTGCCTCGGCGCCGCCCCAAGCACGGCCGAACCAGGTATGGTGAACTCGCTCAGACGAACACAAGGTGAACTAGAACTCTGTCGAGTGAAATGCGTGTATGCTTAAATTGTTGAAACGCGTTGAATTTCTCAAAGTTCAGTTTAGTTTGTGGATCGCCTTCTCTCTTAATCATGATCAGGTCTAACATATTGACTAGGTTTACTCCTTCGTTCCCATTCCAGGTGCGCAGCAGCATAAGCGACCTCGACGACGATACGAAGAGATCGAGCGCATGTACAAGTGTGGATGGAATGGCTGTGAAAAGGCCTATGGTACACTAAACCACTTGAACGCTCACGTTACCATGCAGTCTCACGGACAGAAGCGAACACCCGAAGGTAAGCTGCCCAGGATTGCACTGTACACATTGGTAAAAGTCGCATGTCTGACTCACGTCTGTAGAATTCAAGGAGATCCGCAAGGAGTGGAAGCAGAGGAAGAAGGAAGAGGAAGCGAACCGAAAGGCCGAAGAGGAGCGACAGCGCCAGGCCGCAGCGGCAGCTGCAGCTCAAAATGGAGGTGGCGAGCCTCAGGGACCTGATGGTACTCCCACCTCATCCTACCAAGGACGAACTGTTCAGCTGCCTCCTATCGGATACCAGCCTGCTCAGTACCCGCCACCACCTTCTGGGGTTCCTCAGCAGCCTCTTCCCGACTACAACAACAGCCATATGTACTCCAATTATCAACCTCACTCACCCTACGCGCAACCTAGCCAGGGTATCCCTTACCAATGTATGTCGCAGAGGCAGAGGGTGGCTTAGTGGATGAACTAACCAGGCTTAGCAAACGGTGGTCAACCCCCAAGCCACTAAGGTGGATGGTCAAGCAAGGGTCAATGCACTAGAGGAGGAAAGTCACCAAAAGTCAAGATGAAAAATAATACCCGCTGTACTATATTGGAATTTCCGTCGTGCGTCCCTGAATCTCGCATCAGCGACCGCATAATGGAATTAGGGAGGACGGGACGTCAAGAGACGATTCTCGCCTAGTAATTGCTCCTCTACTTCGACTCGCATGTCCCCTTGGTTGGTTATTCAGCCTTCCCTGGGGTGTCCAACATATCCTTTCAATCATTGGACCTTTTCTTCTTGGTTTCGGCTTTCTTGGAGTTTACGCACATACGCTCTTCGACAAGATATTGGGTTGGGGAGTTACCGAATTCTATTCATGAGCATCAGGTTACTGGTCAAGGGGCGGTCCTGGAGGTTCGGCGTGGTTTTACTTGCATTTGCGATGAATTGTTACGTTTTGTCAGAGGCATGGCCGATGCCGCACTGCTGCGGAAGCGCAGTGGTAGAGATTGAGGCTGTGATCTTGTTTTAAATGAGGTTGAGGATGTTTATACGGGGATGCTACTTTGATGGGCCACTGAGGCTGGTGGAAGTGGTATAGACGCATACGGATGGTATCTTATGATTTACATGGCGGCAAGATTCTGTGGTATAGCATTTCAGCTACATTTGTGAAGCAAATTTTATGTGTATAACACAAACTGTACCTTGATCTGGCATTTTTGAATCGTGATATTGTGTCTTATTAATGCAGTTGTCGAACTGAGGTCTGCAGGATTGTCTGATGGCAATCTGCGGGTATGATGTGCGTAATTACATAGATTAGAATGCGACAAGACTGGGTGAACCAGTCTGTCGGGTCTCAAGTCAGCCCTATCTCTTTTCAGAAGAGGCGAAATCGAGCAAGACACATGAGAATGATGCTTAAACCTGGTTAAACGTGGGTGGCGTGGCGTGGTAGGGTTGTGTTGCACATAATACTGCAGCGAAGGGATGAGGGTGGTTGCGTTATGTCTCTGTGTTACCTACGCTAAATATACGCGAATAGTCTCAAGTCAAGTCAAGGGTGTGAATAACAAAGAGCCCCAAAGCAAGGATGATAGATTGGGTGATGGTGGTGATGAGCAAGGCATAAGGTAGAGAAGGGAAAGGTCGGGTAACACAAAGACATGGAAGAGCCTGATGTACATGTGTAGTGCATCTTAGCTTAGGTAGGTAAGGTAGTGAAGTGAAGTGGTCTGATCTTGTTTTCCCGGGTTTAACCAACGCCAAGTGGACAGAGTAGCAGATCTAACTTGTGAGATTGGCGAGAAGCCAGTGCAAGTGTGTGGTGTGTGCGTATGCGACTGGCGATGATGGCAACACAGTAGAACAGCATGTCGGGAGGATCTGCAGCTGGGATATGAAGAAAGGGGGAATGTGAGAAGCGATGAGTGAAGTTGTATTCTACGGCGTTTGCATGTGCTGCGCATATATAATATGGATACAGATGGGTAGATAGAGTTTTATGATGTAGACAAGGGTTAGTTAACAACAACTCGAGTCAGGGGAGAGTTATGGTTAAATAAAATAAAATATTAGTCGTGTATTAATATGCTATCTTTCTCAGAGATGTTATCTTGTGATGCATTCTGAAAAGACATGACATTGGCAGCCCTACGATATACCTTACTGTAAACCAACCACGCTTGCATGCGGATAAGCTGTAACGTCTCATTCAGAAAACGACTAAACAAGGGGGGTGTGTACAGCAAAGCAAAGCCTAGCAAGGAAATTCCAACTAGAACAAAAAAGCGAACCAACTAACTTATACCAAGGCCATAGTCACGGAAACAAGGCGAGAAAAGTGCGTGCGTAGCGTGCAGCGACCCAAGCCAAAAAGTCTCTTGTTTGGTGTGTGTGACGGACGCTGTTGCGGATGAACAAGGGGGTCACCTTGCGGCGCTAGGAGAATTTAGCCGCTCTTCTCTCACTTACAGCAGGCATAAGTGAGGTAACACAAGGAGAGACAAGACAAGACAAGACAAGACAAGACATGCGCGGCTTGTGGGCTTGGTTCTATCGGTACCTGATTAAACTAAAATTTTACATGGTGCAGAAACTCTGTTTAGACTGGTCTTGCTTGTTCCTTTGTCTCGGGACGCTTAAGTTTACACCTCACGTCACGTCTGAGCGGGAAAGGCGGACCGTTAGATACTTAGTTTATACTTTTTCTTTCTTTTAACGGCGTGGAGTTTAGTTTTTTTTTAAGTCTGAGACGGGTGTGAAGAAAGCGTACTTGTCTAAATAGGTGATACAAGACCTTTTGGCTGTTTGTCTTGAAGTTTGCCGTCGTATGACATGGTGATCTGGACGTCGTGACACAAACAAGGCTGAAGTTACGGAACACACGGTCAATTTAACCGGCATGGATATATATCGAAACGAAGATCATTGGAAGGTCTGTTGACAAGGCAACAACTCAAGCGACAGTATGTAATTTTCCGAAACTGTTTCTTCCCGTTATTACAAGTTGCGAGTAGATTGCTGTCATGGTTACTGGTGGATATATGCAGACAAATAACCCCCTCGATAGCAGATACTCACCACCAATAGCCATTTCCACTCCTATACTGCAACAAATACTGCGAATTTACAGCTGTAACTTTAACATTCTCAAGGAAACTCTAATCAACTACCAAGATGCCCCGTTCAACAGGCGGACCCCAATAACATGGCCATCGGACGGCCCGAGCCTGAGCCAGGGTCATGCACAAGCTCTGCATGGTGGTGAACTTACGCCGCACACGGACGCACGCAAAGCACCCTTGCCCGGCACTTGTGTTGTGGGATCCATGATAGTGGCAGTGTTGGCTCTAGCATCGATCCATAGTAGGGTGCGGTTATAGTTACGGTTTGGTAGCGTTTGCAGGGTGGGAGGGATG
>JABCJZ010000412.1:0-30300 GCA_013184445.1 Fusarium sp. NRRL 53497 | reverse complement strand
ATTTTACTGAGTCTATACGGTATTTATTAGTTTACTACGTTCCTTCTATATTAGTCTTCTTACAGGATAGATAACGATATTCCTGAAGCTGATTGGATCAACCAAGGCCAGTGGGCTGCCACACTGGCACACAGGTAGGAAGATCCTTCTGCTTATGTATAATATAAACTGCAAAGTTAGTGCTTAGTAAAACGATCTGCAAAACAGACCCCTGCGGCCCGTAGTCAATAGTGCGTTTTAGTCCCAGGCATGGCGTTCGTTAGTGGTAAATCCATTTCAGCTGTGACTGGGCCAGTGAACATTGGTGAGTGAGTAGAGTAGCCTTATCTTCGGGAATATAACCGCTTTTCCGAAAAGGATTTCGAATCCTTTGCGAGTCATTTACCGTGCCGCATCTTGCTCTGAAGTTGCTTCACTAACGGTAAAGTACGTATGCGGTAGACAAGATCCCAAGTCTTTCCCAACGCCAAGAGGTACCAGTTGCTTTACAATTACGATTTCAATTACCTCAACAAAACCTCTCACACTACGGCGGTACCATAACGGGTCGGCAACTTCTCTCTCCACCTCAACGACTACGGGGCCAGCCACTAGATCACAAGTGTCATCTTGGGTGATTGGAGATAGTCTCGACTCCATAGGCTTCACATATGGGCTCAGAAGCGTTCTCGGAGGGCAAGTCTCTTCTGATCATCCTTTCCTATCTTGTTTGCACATGCAGTCCTTTTGGCAGTGCTCAAGTACAAAGTTGGCGTCCCCACCCATCAGCGAAGACGAAATCCTAGTATTAGTGCCGAATGATACGTATTTACTTGGCTGAAAGGTATAAGTAAAGCTTGCAGACCATTTTACCATCGAATACATGACCTATCAATCATTCTCGCATTTGATATTTTCCA
This sequence comes from Fusarium sp. NRRL 53497, assembly GCA_013184445.1. Taxonomy (NCBI): domain Eukaryota; kingdom Fungi; phylum Ascomycota; class Sordariomycetes; order Hypocreales; family Nectriaceae; genus Fusarium; species Fusarium sp. NRRL 53497. Next base: position 29,401 of record JABCJZ010000412.1, on the reverse strand, counting down.
AAGTTCAGGCTATACTATCCGCATCCATCATGATATCAGCAATCGAGACCAACAACCATATCGCACTGGTTCAGCAGCTCAAAGGTCAGGAGATTCATATTCCAAGCCTTCTCGCTGAAGTGTCACACTGGCCCTCGGCTGTGAACCAACATCTAGGCGAGCTGCGAGTGGCCGTCGATGAGATGCTCACGAGGTAAAAGTCCTTCTTACCCTCTTGCTCTAGTAAAACGACAGTGAACAAACAATGGTGCTTTGCAGTGTTATCACCAATCCAGAACGACTCGAAAAGCTCAAAAGGAGTGATTTTGGCAGCATGGTATCAATGTATATCTCACGAACCAGTAATGATCGCGTGGCTAGATGAACTGATCAATATATCACAGGTGGTATCCTTACTGTGGATGGATCAAAGTCCTTAATGTAGCGCGGTTTATGGTCTGGATCTTTATCTGGGACGACGACATGGACATGGAGGGCGGTACATACTCCGAGAATTTCGAACAAGGCCGACAGTTCCGCAAGACTACTTTGGATTTCATCAGGACCTCCCTTGGTTTAGAAGATAATACGGAGGATATGTCAGGCTCATCACGAGCGTGTGCTACAGCGACACGTGTCTTATTTGGTCAATTTGCAAAGTTCCTCCGAAGTGAAGCACGGGAAGGTACGTGCGAGTCAACTCTCCACGGAATAAGCGCCAGTTCCAGAGAGACACAGACGATTATTAATACTCTCTAGCGGTTCGAAGAAATGTATACGACGAGCTCATGAAGTACATAACCGAAGTGGGCACAGAACAGGAGCTTCGTCTCAGAAACCAAATCCCGACACCAGGCGAATACATGGCAATGCGCCTATACACGTCTGCTTGCTATATTTTCACCTCTTTCCATGAGTAAGCACTCGTCTTACTTCCAGCCCGCAAATATCCTGTACTAACTCGCCTCAGGGTCTTGGTGGATGTCCAAATCCCGGATGAAGTTTGGCACATGACGACATTGCAACAGATGTGCTATGAGATCAACATTATGACGATTCTGTACGTCAAGTCATGAAACAACAGTTAAGAATTCAAATATACTAACCGCAAATTTACAGCATGAACGATTTGTACTCTTTGGAGAAGGAAATAGTGGGTTATTTCTCCTTTTCCCGCGAAGCTTTTGGACTTCATTCGACTAATCACAGCCAATGTCACAGGACGTAAACGCGGCGTTGAGTCTTGTACCCTGCGAGTACTGGCTCGATGACAAAAAAGACTTGCAGAGAATTATTGATAAGCTTATAGACGATTTTGTAACATCCATGAAGAACTTTGACGTTGCAGCGGCGCAGACACTACGCGATGTAAGGAATGACGCCACCATGGAGAGATCTATCGAAGCTTGGATCAAGCTTGGCCATACTATGATCACGGGCGATTTACAATATCACCTGGAGACAGCGCGTTATAACATTGCGCGATTTGTGCAGAAGGATGGATCAGTGATAATTGTGCTGTAAATATTAAATGGACAGAGCATATAAATTAGTTCACTTATGACAGAAACCAGCTACTGCCTACAGTTAGAGAAAAGCCTATATTCCTGTCTTGCTTTCAAGTTTAAATAACTTATTAAACTAATACTGTTAAAATCTTTTTAATTTAGATAAATAAACAATATACATAATAACTAGATATTACATTTAAGTTCACGTTTTTTTTAAATCTCCAAGGTAATTCCTAAATATTAATACTTAACTAATATCTTAATAATATTACTAGATAATTGCATTCCCAGTCTAGTAATCAGGATCAGCATATTTCAAGGAGGAAGGTTTAATAAAGGCCTACTAAGTAACTGGATATATTTAGGCTATCTCTTCTTCCATTTTCAGAGTCCTTTAACAATCAATTGATATCCCCCAAACTCGGCGTATATTATAGCATTCTGTGCAACGCTGTTTTATGGTGCCGATCCCAACCAACCTTCCTCACAGTATACGAATGTTAGACCCATACATCTCGTACTCAACCAATGCCTATTATATCCGATCTTAGTACTTTGAAGGTCCTTATCAACTTCAGCGCAGACGTCAATGCTTGTTCATGGGGGTCGACAGGCTTTTCGTCCAAGCGAGGCCGGAGGGAGGACCATAGCCTTGAAATATCTGTTGAGTTCTCAGACAGGTGCGTCTAAATTGTGTTGAGTAAAAACGCGACTGAGACACGAGTGAGATGGATGCCGAGATAGATGGTACGTGTATTTTGGTCAATGGCGGTGATAGGTTTTTAGCTCATGATAGGATAGACTTCATTTTCCAACGAATTTTGAATCGAGTGCGAGGGCAGCGTTGATACCTCTGAAAGTTACTTCCTAGTGACTCATCAAATGCCTTTAACCCATCAAGTCAATCCCCGGACTGTCACGGTAAGGGCCCGGGATATTCGGCGTGTCGGGGACCCACATAAGTTCGGCGTCCGGCATGAACCCGCCTTTAAGCATACGCCGATCGGTGTTTGCACTATCCGTACATGAGACGATTCAAGTCAAGTGACTGGCCACTATGCTCGTTGCAAGGACATGGAGGCTAAGAGCTTTGTAAAGTTTCTCCATTTCTCCTTGTCTTTTCACTGTTCATTGAACACTAACACAACTTGCTTTCTCTTGTTCATTCTTTTTAACTTCCAACGATGTTCCTTTCGCCCTCTACCTTGTCGTACTTGACTCAGAGCGGCCGCACCTTATCAGGATCAGGAAAAAGATCGCTGGCTACACTATCTAGATCACTCCCAACAGCATCTGGGCCCCACAGCCATAAGGTGGTCATAGTGGGTGGCGGCAGCGCTGGCTTGACTGTCGGCCACCAATTGCTTCGCTCGGGAAGATTCGCACGGGATGACATCGCCGTTATTGACCCAGCAGAATGGCATGACTACCAACCGGGTTGGACACTTGTCGGAGGTGGCTTGAAGACCAAAGACGAGCTGAGAAAACCCCTGGCGTCTCTTGTCGACCCAAAGATCTACCACTACAACAACAAAGTCCAGAGCTTCAAGCCTGATCAGAATACTATCGCACTCGACAATGGCAAGTCTATCAGCTATGATCAGCTTGTTGTCTGCCCTGGTATTTGCGTCGACTTTGGAAGCATCAAAGGATTGGCCGAGGCTGTCCATGATCCGCATTCCCCCGTGTCCTCCACCTATAGCTATGACACATGCGATAAGGTGGCTAGAGATATTACAAACTTCAAGAAGGGCAAGGCCCTTTTTACTCATCCCGCTGGCGTTGTCAAATGTGCTGGGGCCCCTCAAAAGATCATGTGGCTGGCGTTTGATGGCTGGAGACGTGCTGGGCTCTATAATCCCGATCCTTCTAGGTCCGACATCAAAATCAGCTTTGCAACTGCGATGCCTGTTATGTTTGGAGTTCCTAAGTATAGTCAAAAGCTGGATGAACTCAGGAATCAGAGGGGAATCGAGGGTCTATTCGAGCATGACCTCGTCGCTGTCGAGGGCAACACCGCTGTTTTGGCCAGGCCTGATGGGCAAATCGTCAAAAAGCACTTCGACATGCTGCATGCTGTCCCAAAGATGGGGCCTCATGATTTTGTCAAGAAAAGTCCACTGGCGAATGATGCCGGCCTTGTTGATGTGGATCAAGCAACCTTGCGGCATAAGACCTTTGACAATGTATGGTCCTGCGGCGATGGTGCAGGTTTGCAAACATCCAAAACAGCGGCAGCCATCACTGCACAGGCCCCTGTTCTGGTTGCGAATCTTCTAAGCACCATGGAAAAGAAGCCCCCAGTAGCTGTTTATAATGGCTATACCTCGTGCCCGCTGACAACAGAGTATGGCAAAGTTATGCTTGCTGAGTTTGTGTATGGTGGAAAGCCGCATGAGACTTTCGGTGCTTTCACTGACCAGGCCACCCCTCGAAGAGCGTTCTATCATTTTAAAAAGGACTTCTTTCCCTGGGTGTACTTCAAATCCATGGTAAAGGGAACTTGGGCTGGGCCTAAGGGTTGGATGAAATGAGATAGGGAGTGGTATTTCGTAGCAGAGTTGTATTGTATTCAGACTCGAGGAGGCTGTTGCGTTAAGAAATTGAGGCTCGTAATGATACCTGTTTCGTCTTACAAAATCTTTTTATGTGCTGCCCTGGCAATAAAAAAGATTCTAGTTAAGAGCCATGTGTTGCGGCTCGGTTATGCTTCAGAGATTCCGAGGTAGTAAATACACTGCAAACTAGGTTCAGTCAGACAGGGACGTGATGAGGTTCCCGTTGGAGGATCCTGCTGCTTGAACGAGTTCATTTCGGCCATCCCTACCGGGCGAATATGCCGCAGACTGCGTCCGTAATTTTATCGCATTACTTATGACCGACCAAAGATCCCGTGGATGGAATCTTATTCCTGCTTATTCTCGGTGAATAATAAAATCCCCGATCTCTGGCCGTCTTTAATCGCCGGCCAAACTCTTCGGCGACCGAGCTTGAATCACCTTGCTGCCTGAGTCAAACTCTATTGTGACTCTCAACCTGAGAGATAATCTGAGACGTAGACTGTTGCGTATAATTATAGCACTTCCTTTGGAGGAGTCTCAAATGCTGGACTGCCCATAGTCTGACCGTCTGGAATGGATAGTTCAAGTGGACAAATAAGCAACTTGAATGTTGCTCGGGCGGTCACGTCTGATTGTTCAAAAGAACAGGCAGATGTTGGATATAACAACATCAAATATCCATTCTGGTTTGGTGGAAGCGCCAGCGCTCTGGCTGCTTGTGTCACACATCCTCTTGATTTCGGTATGTTAAGATACTCCTAGTTTGAACAGAACTGACTCGGACTCCCCAGTCAAGGTGACTCTTCCACGGATTCCTTCTTCCAGGATACACACGCTCAAATAAAATTGCAGGTCCGCCTCCAGACGCGCACACCCGACGTGCCTTGGTCGTTTGCCACTACTGTTAAAACAATCATCAGGAATGAAGGGTTCTTGGCCTTTTACAGCGGATTATCGGCCTCCATAGTGCGTCAACTCACGTATTCCACAATTCGCTTCGGTGTTTATGAAGACATCAAGCATCGGGCCGGCCCTCACCCTAGCAGCCATATTCTTCTCGCCACTGCATGGTGTTCCGGATTTGTGGGTGGAATCGCAGGCAACTTTGCTGATGTGCTGAATGTGAGAATGCAGCACGATGGGTCACTTCCAGCGCCCCAAAAGAAGAATTATCGTCATATTGGCGATGGTATGGTGCGGATGGCACGAGAAGAGGGTCTTGGGTCCTTCTTGAGAGGATGGCTACCCAACTGTACGCGTGCCGCAGCGCAAACAGCAGGACAACTGGCCAGCTACGATATTATCAAGACATTCATATTGATCCATATGCAGACAGAGGATACGCCGGCGGTACAAACGGTCTCTGCGTTCTCAGCAGCTCTGGTTGCAACCACGCTCACAAATCCGCTAGATGTCATCAAGACGAGGATGATGTCTTCTACGTCTTGTGCAGGGTTAGGAATATTGTCGACTGCAGGAGACGCATTCCGCAGTGAGGGAGCTCGTTGGATTTTCCGAGGATGGGTTCCGAGTTTCTTACGGATAGCACCGTCAGTACATTCAAATACATCCAAACTACTGATTATACGAGCTAACAGCGAACAGGCATACGATGTGTATTTTTGCTTTCTTGGAGGTTCAGCGAAACCTGTTTCGAAGGATGTATACTTGATGGCGTATCTTTGGCGTGGAATGAGATAGAGTCATGAGGGGGTAAAGAGAGCAAGGTCTATTATTATAGTCTAAATACATCCAGTATCTCGTTGTGACTCGGCCACAGGGGCCTCTCCTCGATTCAACAGAAACGTCACCGTAACAAGCACCTTGCCCGACGCCGAGGCAATCAAAGCATTTGAAGAACCAATTCCTGAGCGCATAAAGGCACCAGCAAAGCTTCCTTCCACCAAAGCAATGAGAAATGTAGCGCGGCGATCTCTGGGACGGTTCTTCAATCCTAGCAAGTTCGGATCAATAACAAAATCCACCCAAGCTGCCGTGGCCATGGCTGTTGTAATCTCCTGGATCCTAAAGGGCCTCATGGAAGCTACCTGAGCTCCAGATGCAAAAGCAAGCAATGCCAATGATGCCATGGCCATAGGACCAATTCCTTCATCATTAGAAACAGCATGGGTGGCGGCAGCTGCAAACGTCATGACAGTCTGGGCAATGTGGCTTATAATCAGCCATGCCCGACTGCGAGGCCCAACAACATTGGCCAGTTGACCCGTGACAAGAGCTCCCGATATAAACATCCCAAGACTGAGGCCGGCGTTGGAGGGGCTGAAAAGAGTGTCGTGGTCACCAGCAACGCCAATTGCCAAGACTACCGAGTTCCCAGTTTGGTTGGAGACGAAGCATCGAAAATCAGGATAGCTGATAGCATCTTGAATGCCAATGCAGAAAGTAAGGATGATCAGTTGAATCTCGAGAAGAAGCTCAATTTTGAGATTTGTAGTGGACCAGTGGCGGAAGTTATTCGCTGGTGGCTCGCTGGGTTGCGGTTCTGTGAGTTGCGGCATCATGGGTTGACGTCTAACAATCTACTTTGGATCAGTATTAACGTCAGATAGATTGTTATAACCCTAGATAGGTCATAGGCAGGACGGATTGTATTTGTGTTGCTGCCGCGAGTTTCGATCCTGAACAACTTCAAGTTCGTGATTTACTGGAATATTTGGCTTGGGCTTTGCTGAAGGCAGAACTCCGAAAACCTTCCGGAGCCTCTGTGATGTTAGGTTTTCTCGTATACAGTCGATCACCAGCCAATAACGGGCATTTCGGGAAGGTTATGGTATGGTCGGTTAGATCGCCGAATGGAGCCATCACTCAATGAAAATTAGCATAATTTAATTGAAGTAGGAAAGTCTAATAAAGGACTACTAAGTGGCTAGATATATTCAGGCTATCTCTTCTTCCACCCCCGCAGTTCCGTCGCGATCACTTTATGTCCCCGATCCTCAGCATATCTTGCAGCCCTCTCGCAACGCTGGTCCAACAGCTCAGGCTCATCATCATTCTCCAGGAGTAGGTGTACGATGTCAAGTCTTCCGTGCTCTGCAGCACCCTCAAGTGCCGTACGGCCATCGTACATAGCACCTGGGGCATTCACATTGGCTCCATTCTCAATTAGAAAAACAGCTATGTCAAAATCACCCGCAATCGATGCATGCTGCAAAGCAGTAATGCCAGCAAACTCACCTGCTGGCTCGTTAACGTCTTCGCCATTCCAGACCAGCATTTGAACTTTGTCAATGTCCCCGGAGCCAGCTGCCTGCTGCAATCGTGTAAGCAAGGGCACCAATGGTTCTGGTTTTGGGAGTAGTTCAGGGTCAGCTCCAGCTTGTAGAAGCAGGTCCCGAGCGCTCCCATGAGCCATCTGCAGCGGATATCCTTGCGATGAATAGGCATTGACGTCTGCACCGAAATGAATGAGGAGCTTTAAAATATCGAGATTGATATATGATCGGTTTCGGCGTTTGAGTGCGAGATGTATAGGTCTAACATCATCCCCTGGTGAAGATTGATTAGGATCAGCACCATGTAACAGCAATAGCTGTGTGATGTTTGCAGCCCCGTACAACAATGCGAATTCCAGGCATTGAGAGGCCATATGGCCGTCGACCATGGCCCCTGATTCTAGGAGCATTTGAACACACTGCGTGGACTTCATTTGAACCGCCTCTAGAAGTGGCGGTCTTTCATGGTTTTTGAAGTTGACCCCGAGCTGGCTTTTCCCATTGACTTCAGCATCTATCAAAGCGCGAACTGCATAGAGCCAGTTCTGTTGAATAGCAGCGACAAGAGGGCTAGTACAGCTCTGGTGTGGGTCGGGGTCAGCTCCTCTAGCCAAAAGCAGGTCGAATAGTTCCTCGTCTTCTCTCTCTATAGCTGCGAATAAAGGCGGCGAAATACCTCCATTGATGTCTGCCCCAAGGTTTAGCAGTCTCCCAACCACTAGAGTGTGACCGTTTTGAACGGCCGCCTCTAGAGCTATCTGGAGTGCCCAATGAGGTGTTTCTGTGCACAAGCCTATAACCCACTCAAGGATCTCGAGATTTCCAGATAGTGCAGCCGCTTGCAAAGCTTTTTCCCTATCATTCAAATATTCCTCTATGCCTGGTTCCTTTTCAATTAAGAATTTGACTAGCGCCAAGTTCCCAGAAGATAAGGCGGCTGTGAGGCAAGTACTTGTTGTGCCATCGGTAGATGTTCCAGTGAGTATATTACCGCCATAAGCGACGAGGCGAATAACAAGATCCAGGTCTCCAGAACCTGCGGCGATTTGGAGAACTGTTCGACTTTCAGCTCCCATGGCGGGAGCAGCATTCACATCGGCGCCCGACTTCAGTAGCATGTCGATAATCTTCCTTTGTGTCGAATAGTCCCTGATATAGTCGACAAGGTCTACGCAGGCTTGCTGCAACGCAGTTGGCAGACTTGGATCCCGCCTTTCAGGGCTGGCGCCTTTTCGTAGCAAGAATTCGGACACCGATTGGTGAGACCATGTGATCGCTGTCTGGAGTGCTGTCGGATGGCATCCCCATGGCTTGGGACTTATAGTATCAATATCAGCCCCCGCGTCAAGAAGACACTGAACCATAGCTATTTCCTGCGCCGCCCTGTCGTACGCCACAAGTGAGAGGTAGTCCTTCTTGCTCATGCTGATCATGTTTTTGCCGCCGACCACCGCGCGTCCAAGTCCGAGCTGCGGAATATTAGGGTCCGCTCCCGCAGCGACCAGAATGCTAATCATTTTCTCGTCCTTGTTCTCAACGGCTGCTCTCAGGATCATAGGGTCGCCAATACTGGCTCCAGCCTCAATTAATATCTTGGCGCAGTCGAGCTCACCGATCATGACGGCCAGTGTCAAGGGGCAAATATAGCCGTGAAAGTCGTTTATATCAGCCCCAGCATTGACTAACAATTGGACAACGTCAAATCCGCCCGGTGCATCCAGTGCCAATGCCAAAGGCGATTTTGATTTTCCCTTGGCGAGATCATATTTATTTGGGTCTGCCTTTTTCTGAAGCAGGACTGCCACCATGGATCTATCATGAAGCTGTGCTGCCCTTTGAAGAACAGACATGAATGGGTAATTTTGCTCTTTCGATTCTGGGTCAGCCCCCATTTCAAGAAAAAGCCGGGCTTGTCTGGAGTGTCCACGACTCATGGCACCAAGGAGAAGCTTCGACAGGATAATGTTGGTAGTTGGACCGCTTGTTCGACATATCTCTTGAAACAGGTTGTCAACGCCGGCACGGGCAGAAATGTGACTAAAAACGTAGCTAAGTAAATCGTAAGTCTCCAAATTGCCCAAGAGATTGTTGGTGCAGCGGTAGATGGCCCACTCAATGAGGTGGACCCATGGACCACGGGCAATGTCTTTAGATTGTAAGTCTAACTTGAAGCAGGGCTTCTCGGGGACTTGAGCTTGAATAGCCGTCACGAGCTGTTTCACGGTCTTGATGCCACAATTAGTATGGGCAGACGGCTCCAATATAATGCTGGCCAGAACTGAAAGGTCTGTTTGGCTCAATACTATGTTCGCCAATGGTAGGGTGGAGCGAGGATCTCTATTAGGCGTAGCTGTTGGATTGGCTAAATCTATTAGTCAAATGGCACAGTCTTAGGATCCGGGGTTTATACTTAAGAGACGAACAGAGTTCTGGAATTGGAACCACGGAACTGTATCCACCATGATAATTCTCTGGGATGGATCCGGCGGGGTCATCGCGGTGATGGCGGCGGGACTATGATATGGTGAGGCGCCTATACCACTCGTCAATCAATATTGTCCAAATGAAATGCTTGCATGAATTACCAGCTTGTCCATACGACTGTGCCCAGCCGTATCTGCCCAGCTCCTTTCTCAACTTCTCCTCTGAAACAACTTTGCCCTTCATGACAATGTTCGTGTCCTTGCCTTCGAATTTTCGCTTTTTAATCAGGTTTTCTGCGTGCTTCCATTCATCTTTGGTCGCATTCTTCTTCATCTTCCAGTTGCCAAGCTTTCTTATATATTGAGCTTTCCTACAGCACAATTAGTCCAACCGCGGTCGATGATATGGCTGAACAGGAAGTCTCACGTAGCGATGAAGCCGTATTGTCGGTTCATGAGATCAATAACATCGTCAAGTTTCTTATTCTCGTCGAGGTATAAAGCACGGATATGCACCTTATTCTCCTCCCATCGCCATGATGGGATCCTATCAGGCTCAGGCATGTTGGAAGAGAGGATGAATAGAAGGATGAGAGAACTAGAGAGATCTTGCCCCTATCGCGGTGGAGCGTCTAGATTATGTATTTGGAGCGAAGAAACGAAAAGCCATGCATGCTTTTTGAGAAGAACGTGGACTGATGTGATCCCCTGCCTCCAGGCGGATCTGTTGTCAGACTACCATTGGCTACTTTCATGATGGCTTGGAGTGAGCCAGTCAACATCGATCACAATGTCTCCCGAGTGTGAGCCGATTGGCTGCATCCAAACTTCACGCTTGGCGGTCAGGGATATGCATTGATCCCCGCGACTCAGCTTGTCAGCTCAACCCAGGCACTTCATTGGGCAGATCCAAAATTCGCGGTTCGCCCTGTCTCAGAACCCTTGAAAATCGCTCTGTGGCTGTGTCGACCAGACTGGAGCCGATTCCGCTCAAGCTCTCAGATGTTCATAGGACAGAACCAAAATTTGCGTTCTCAACGGTCCCGTCTTTAGTATTGGAAAGTGACAAGGTTCAATGACGCAAGTCGGTGATGCTCCCATACCGTTTTGTGATTAGACACAGCCAGAATTCGCCTGCAGGTGATTAAGGATATCCGGCTGCGCCTTGAGTATCGATCTTGAATGATCCCTACACCCCAGCTTCCTATTCTCCCTCGTATTTGGACCAAGCTATAAGATAGGACAGGGACCGTTTCTATTTCACCTCTAGACCTAACTAACCATCTGGCCATAAAGTTTATGAGAACTGGAGCAAGACTCCGAGCCTGTATCTTGTCTATTACGCCAACTCCTTATCAATACCCTGCGTCTTCGATTCGACACACTATCATCAAGTGAGAACTTGCCCAACAAATCTAATCGCGAAGTTAGAAGATATTGATCGGCTATTACTAGATTTTATATCTCACTCGCTATATTTGCTATACCTAATGGCGCTCTCAGCCGAAGCTATGATCTCCATAATCGGGGTTGTCGTCAATCTTCCAGCTGCTGCCATTATCTTTTGGAAAGTGTACAGCCGCCGGGCATCGAGTAATATCTCAGCAGGGCGTTTGGGTCAGTCGTTCTGCTTGACATGTTACCTTCACTCGTTCACCACTAATACCCCTCGTGATAGTAGATGACACAGGTCTAGATGAAGCTCGACCACTTGGAAACCGACAAGTTCGGAGCAGGAGCTTCACCTGTTAAGTCGAATATTTTTGCGTGTGTGGCTGTACGATGTAATAAGCACTGCAATATATGGTCCTCAAACGGTATGCGCTTGATAAATATCGCACTTAGTGAATACTGGATTAGCATTTTCTTGTAGAATCGAGGATTATTGACCAAGGGCGCCAAGGACGTGGATCACTGGATGATGGAACTCAAAAGATTTTATTCTTTAGGTCAATAAAATCAGGTCCTGATTTCTTGAGAGAAAGGTATTGTCGTTGGTTCTTGAGTCCGGTGAGATAGAATTACTGCGGAAAGCTTATACAGACATAGTTATAGTTTCGGTATAATCCATCAATCTAAGCTACTTTAACTATACTAAATTAAATAGTCTTAGATTAAGATATCTCAAGTTCGGGTGAGAAAACTAGGTTTCGCCACAAGGTCTGTCTGTAAATACCACGTCTTGATCGAGAAATGCTTCGTACTAGCTCATATTCACTCTCACCATCGACGGTTTCTGGCTGGATAAAGAGTCTATTTCTCTAGTATTTGTAATTCTAATGGAAAACAGCGAATAATTTGCCTTAGGTGCTGATCAAGCTATGATGATACTCAAAGCTGAACAGACCTGATTACTGACCCGTCAATAAATCATCCGGCTAGTTATTGAGTTTTGTGGGCACAAGAGACTTCAAGCCCTGAATATTCATAAAGAACGCATCTTCTCATATCTAAGAGTCATAGTTGACTCCCTCATAGTTGCCTATTTTAAAGCCTTTTCGCCGAAAAGTTAAACCGTCAGCTTGAGCGAATAAACCTCTCTGATTGTGTATAAATAAGAAGCCTGCCTCCTGCTTCTCTCTCTCGACAATCCAACTCTACTACAACACACGAGAACATCATGCCTGTTACCGTATCTGTCGCCAACCGGAAGGTCTATCCCTGGCCAGACAGCAAGGTCGACACCCCTGAGAAAATCCTCAAGGGGGTCAACACTCGAGAGTCAGACCGCTGCAAACAACTCATACAAGGCGCATTTTCCATTGAGGGGTCTCTTGAAGACAACCACGTGACACCCTCTCCGAACGGGCTGGTCTGGGCAGCTTTCCATGCTTACAGCAGGCATCATCATCTCACAATCAGACCCGAAGATGTCTGGTTCGCCATCATCACTCAGCTCAGTTCTTACATCAATGCCAACTCGGAGAAGATGCGAGAGTACTTTGTCAGCCACTCTGAAAAGAAGAAACTCAGTGTTATAGAACGTGGTACGCTGCTCACGGCCGACTATGGGAGGTTCGCACAACAGATGACCCATGAGATCGCCAACAATATCAATGATCCGGCACTACGTGACTGGGTTCTGCCTTCGTTCACGACCACCACTAACTTGGATCGCATTGTTGGCTCAGTGCTCCTAATGGGCGCAATGCAACAGTACTTTGACTACAGGTGTGATCTGCTCTGTGGTCTTCCCTCTGTCACTCTCCTCGGAGAAGTCACCGACTACGAGGATATTCTGGCTCGTCTTGACAAGCTTGAAGAAATGGGCGACGAACCAAAGCAATTCTCTCTATTGTTGAAACCCATTCTTCTACACATGATTCTCACTTTCAAAGAGCCAGCAACCCCAGAGGTCAGGGTCTTTTGGAACAAGATCGCTGACAGGGACTGTGGTTCTGGTACTAACGCAATGACAGGCTGGATCACAGCCTTTTCCTACTGGGATGATGAAGGAAAGCCTCGCAAGCCAAGGGGTAAAAGCCTTCTCGGCAGTGTATCGTATCCCCGGGTTGAGACTAGGGAGATAGCGGGGGGTTTCGTCACTGTCCCTATTACTGTTAATGATAACGGTACTGAGCACAAGTGCAGAATGCTTGCTGGATCAATTGGTATACAAGCAGGTACAGGCCCCGACAACTATGTTCCTGCGCCTGATGATGGGGAGTCGAAATATCAGATGTTGTTAAGAGAATGCGCGGTGCGGGGGCGTAGAACAAACAACCAAACTAGGGGGATGGAAGAGGATCCTGCCGAGGAACAGTCGATTGACCTGAAGGGGATCAGACCTGTTGCTGGATGGATGATCTATGAAGACAAGACATCCCCCACAGATTCATAGGCTCTCGTTGCCTAAGCACCTTTCTGGATAATGCGGTTGTGCTAGATGATACAGATCATAGTCAACGAGGTGCAACAGAAAAGGGCAATTTTTTTTCTTTTTAGGAATCTAAGTTTTAGATGAAAGTTGAGATTTGGTTGATATCTTTGAGCCTAATTCTGTATCGTGGTTTCATTCATTCCTCGCGAGTCATGTTCTCAAACTTGCTTATATCCACGCAACTCAGGCCAGGTGATCAGAATAAAATGTGAACAAAGCTAGGCAAGACCCACATCACCATACCAGCATTTCTGTACAGTATCACTGTCCCTGTCAAACATGAACTAAATGCCAAATTTAGTGCATGATTATCAGTGAATGGAAGGACTAAAAACCTTCTAACGTAAACCTAACAGTGGGCCACGTGGGGACCCTGCGCAGTCTAATCAGCAGGATGCCAGCAAAATTTTCATGATAGCTTCATTTGAGCCCCGGCCTTAGACCTATTCAAGATAGCGCGCCGCCCACTTTAATATTTTTCTCCTTTTTCTTAATCTCTCCTCCCCAGATTCACTCCACGATCTTTTTATCTCTGATACAGTTTGATAAGATGAGCACCCTTGCGCTGCCTTCGAGCAGCTTACCGCCTTTATTCACCCTGACTAAGCTCGCTGAAGCAGACGTCCTCAACGCGCTGCACTACTTGGCGGCTATCTACTGTCCGATATCCTTTCCTTTCTCGAGAGAGCTGGGGGATACCAAACATGCGTTTGAGCCGGTGGATTCGGGTTATACATCTGGGAACGAAGACGACGAGACAGAACAAACTCCTGCGAGCATCCGCGCTGATGTTTATGAGAAATCCTTTGCCGAGCGCTGGTTAACGGGCTTCATCTCACGTGTGGAAAGTCTTTCAATATTCTCCTCCGAAGAAACAAGTCAGCGCGCTCTTGACCAAGCAGCATACATCTTCGAATCCCTCTTCGCAAGCGCCTTGGATGAAGATGATCAGAATTCTCCGTTTATGAGACAGTTTTCTTTTGAAACAAAGATCCCAGGACAGGAAAAGAAGCAGATTGAAGTCCAGCTTAACGACGGACTTGCGGGAACAAATGACACGGATTTTGAAGACGTTGGTCTCCAAAGTTGGGGTGCTTCTATCGTTTTCTCGGATCTTATTTGTACAGACCCAGAACGTTTTGGGCTTACGAATCTTTCACCTACCGAACACAACCGGATAATCGAGCTTGGTGCTGGCACTGGGCTTGTGAGCCTTGTTCTTGGAAAGTTGGTACCTACGCTAGGTGTCGAGGATTCCAAGATCATCGCCACGGATTACCACCCCGCCGTTCTCGAGAACTTGCAATCCAACATCACACTCAACTACCCCGAAACGGCCTTCTCAACGGTTCAAGCATCTCAACTCGACTGGGCAGATTTCTCAAGAGACGCACCCTTCGACATCCCAGCCACGATGCTTTTCGCAACAGACGTAGTATACGCTCCCGAGCACGCCCGCTGGCTTCGCGACTGCGCCACCCAACTTCTCTCCGACGATGGAATTTTCTGGCTTATGGTTACAATACGGCCTAATGGCAAGTTTGCGGGTATCGGCGACACTGTAGAAGCTGCTTTCACTGCTCCGGATCGACCATGTGGACAGGCAGGGAAGAGACTTGATATTTTGGACAGGCAGAAGTTGGATAAGCGTAGTGGTATTGGACGGGGGGATGAGAGTCATTATGAACTTTTTAGAATCGGTTGGGTCGTATAGAACCACGCATGGATAGACATGAAAGGGATATACTTAAAGGGGTGCATCGCATCGCATGATCGAGAAGGTAAATTTCTGATAGACTTAGACGTAAGGCATGATAGACATGACATTAGATTAGACACCAACACAGAATTTCACAAAAGAAACTACGACAAGCGAAGAAATAACTTTAACACCCTTCACAGTTTCCGATGTTTCCCTCTACGCATCCTAAGTACCCAAGTCTAAAGGTAGATGAGTTTGAAAGCTGTGGTCTGACTAGTAATGGGTAATCTCGCATTGCCCTGGTGGCGAACTTGGATTGTTCAAGTTTCTACCTACCCGGGATCTCGAATTAGACTTTGACAGCTGAGTGCGAAGAGAGACTTGCCAGGCCTGTGAGCATTCTCTTTCTTCAATCAGCGATATGAACATCTAGGGACAGTTTTTGTTCTGCGATTTCACCTGTTAAGTGCAATTTCAGCAACACGATGAAGCCATTCAGCTGAGCTACATTCAGATCACGTTTTAGCGTACTTGGTGTAAGGTATAGATTGATACATCTCTCTTTTTCTATCGATGGAAACATGTAGATTGCCAAGTCTTTCTTTAAAGTATGAGTTTCCGGTTATCGACATCACAAAACCCAATAATAGATCAGCACACTCTGGAAAAGTTCCTCTCACTCCTTTCCAGGCCTAGAACCATCATATGGTGCAGGAAGAGCGTCTCTAGACACCTCTTCGTAATATCAACACGTCCTAGGGTTGGTGCAAGGGTACTCGCAAGAACACCTTGTGTGATCTTGACATTGGCGATTAGGCACATCGTATTCAAAGTCGTTGAAAGCTGAGCAGCGATAGTGGTATGGGGCGCCTCGGCATTTGTTGGCGAAATTATTGTCGTTACAGACAAAGACGGGGCGAGCTGTGAGCTCCATATCGACAGAAACAGCACTGTTCTCCTGTGGGCTCGGAATACTAGTCTCTTGCGGGTTCGAAACCGGGGTTGCGGCAGTCATGACAAGAGCACTCGAGAAGAGTACAAGAGCTAGAGGGTCGTAAGCGGTGTTGGAGCAATAACTTTAGGAGTTCATTGAAGTACCTTTAGTGAATGTATACATCTTGACGAGTAGAGATCAGAGTTTTTGTGACAGTGGCCTTTTCTCAAGATTGAGGTATAGGAATAATAGTAAAAGAAGGAAGATTGAGTTCTGGGGAGTTTCAATTTGAATGTACCATTTTGTTCCTCTATTATACACTGGTAGAAGGGTCGGTGGCCTGATAGACACAACATGTGGATAAACAGAAGTAATGAGTATAGGAAGGTCCAGAGGCCATCAGATTTCAAATTGACATAACCAACACTCTTGGAGCATTTTATCACTCACCGTACTGCAAAGCAATATTTCCGCCAATGTAAAGCGGCGAGTAAGTGTTAGTTAAAGATTTTTGTTGGTTACCAGTGGGGCTATTGCAGGACAAAAGATCCCCAAATAATGCCAGCTTCCTATTTGAGCATGTAGACTCAAGTGTTGCTGGTTGTTGATAGCTTCAAAGATACAATTGACCTAAGCAACGCTACCTATGGTACCATTTTTGAGGCACAGAAACTACCAACTGCATTTCATTGATTTTATCGTACGGTTTCCTGTAGTATTCCAGTGCATCAAGGCTGTTAGCTCTGTTGAACGCCTTGTTTGTTTCCATCCACTTCTATGCCCATTGAGATTACCAGGTCAAATTATGTGTGGAAGTGGAAAACGTGATACTTGCCAGGTCTTGTGACGATATTCAACAGCCGTCACGTAACTTATGAAAGTATGGATATATCTCGTGGGCTAGGTTCAGCCAGTCACAATAGCGTTTATACTAAATCCAGAGTCTAACACAGTTTCTCCAACCACAAGTCTCAATTACAAAAAACACATCCAAATCTTTACTGCATCTATTGCTCGCTCTAAAAAAGTCTACTTCAACACAACATCAGGTTGAGGATCGTCCTCCCTATCCCACGGAAAGCCATTCTTCCACATGAGCTCATCCCTTGGTTTATCAGTCGCCATGATAACCGTGCAGCAGTACTCGCTAACATTCATGCTTATGATTCTATAAAGCCCTCGAGCTATATGCTTGGTGACCTGGTTGACAGCTTCATGAACGTGTCCGTTGGTACCGGTGCGAAGAAGGCGGAAGTCAGAGTCGGCATTGATGTTGACGAAGATGACGTCAACTTTGTAGACGTTGGTGTAGCTTGTCTTTTGTTCTTCACCAGTAGGCCATGTCGCTGGGTTGGTTGAGCGGTCGACTGTGTGGTAGAATACAGTCGGGCTTGTTGACATTATTGCGGATACAAAACGTTGCAAGTTAAATTTAAAGAAAGGGGAAAAGTTATGTGATGTGAGGTTCTGAGGAGACTTGAATAATGTTAGGTCGAACGAGGGCAGTACCAGTATATATACCATTTCCACGTAGCACTCGATCTATTTCTATTCAAGAAGGTGCAAAGATGTGACGTTGGTCCATGTGTCTCTTCACATTCCGTGCCGCATCCTCCCACTCTCAACACCTCAGCCGATTGCCTACATTCGGCAATTACTTCCACTCATCATGGGCCAACATGCAGAACACTCTTGGTTAGGTGCATCATCCCCAGTATGCACCTTACAATCAGGCTCTGTAGCCACCATATGATCATGCAAGTAATGATCCACTCCCTCCTCTTTACCAACCTTGCAATTGCATACATCATTATCATCCATTTTATCCTCCTCATACCGGGCCAATGCCTCAGCGTCGTTGACTAACGCAAATGCGAAAACCCGCTTATGCGATTCTCCATCGTAGTCTTGGTGAAGAATAGTATTGTTGAAGAGTTTGTTTATGACGCAGTATGTATCGCCTGTGTCGTGAATAGTTTCCAGTTCGGCTTTGGCTTTGTCTCCGGTTTGAACTTCTGGATGTCTTATGAGGAATTCATCAATATTTCTCGAAGGGGTTGCCATGATAACGAGATGCACTAGGCTTTGCGAAATAGGTTGATTATTGGAGAGACTTGGATTTTGAGTGAATTGAGGATCAAGTTGCGTTAAAACATCAGTCAGCAAAAGTTGGTTTATATAGTTGTTGCCTAAACTATGAATGGCGGATTATACGCGCTGTCGAATCAGGCGTTGAGGTTGTGACACTAGGTAAAACCCCCCCGGCTCCACATTGCAATCATTTTCTATATGATGTGTTACATAGTACCACTCACATATATCTCCTTTCATTACTAAGTTTAGGTGGGAAGACTAGCTTTTGCTACAAGGTCCGTCTGCTGATAACACATCTTAGATACAATCTCCTTACATTCCGACCAACGGCGAGGCAAGTTTGATTATCGCTCCTAAACAGGAGAAGGCTCATTCAGCATTTGTCCTTTCGCACAATGACGTTCCACTTGGTGCTGTGGAATACTTGTCCAGAGACAGAGCTTCCATAGCTTCCGCCTTTCCAACCCCAACGCGTGCACTTCTCATTAATATACTCAGCCCCATCAGCAATGCTTCCAAACCCAGCCAGAGTCTTTGAGCTGGCGTTCTTTCATACGGATACTTCGTCAGTTACAATGTCCCCAAACGTTTCTCATACAGTGACTTACATCATTACACCACCAGATAGCAGCATTATAAGAACAGCTAACCCGACCGCAGTTCCCAGGGCCAGGGCCATTCCTAGGTTTGCCTTGCACGTATCTCAAATACTCTATACCCCTGACAATAGGACCTGGGTGACACTCTGGCCACCGACCACGACATGTGTATTTAGCCCCGTTGAAGTTGGTCCGCCCAAAGAGGTGTACTTCAGTATCCCTCTTTTCAGCATCGGCAGGGGATTGGGTAGAGTTAGAAATGTACTCTTCATCCCAGTTAGGGTTCAGCTGAAGAAGCTCCTCGTGGATTTCTTCCACTGTCCCATTAAGTACTGCCGTGGCTCCTGGCGTGACTTCAACCTCCCACTCGGGGATCATCACCCCATATCCTTCGATGGGCGCATCTAGCCCAAGCACCTAGGATCCAGAGAGTTAGTACAGGGTTGGAGCATGAACAGCGTTCGATACTTACGCAAGTTGAAAGAGCACCCGAGAGAAGGAGGAAGCCGTGGGGCTTCATGTTGAAGGGAGAGGGGATACCCTACGCAAGGCTAGAGATGGTTGAGGGATGCGGATGAGCAAAGCTTTTTGAATGAATTCACACTTTGGAGAGGAAATGGCCAGCTTTTGAAATCAAAAACGACACAGTCACAGACTTTGACCGCTCGTCAAATTGGCATGCATAATGGTCTGGTTGAATGCGGCGAAGCATCTAGTTTAGTTCTAGAACATGAGAACCCATGATACTGCGTATGCTGTTGGTTCTTAGTGGAACTCTTAGTTCAGTCTCCCAACAAGGGAGCCCGGCATCTCGTATATGCATTTAGTTTTCGGCGGAGCTCTATCTTCAGATCCACGACCAATTCAAGAGTTTGTCTCACTTTTCTGTACCGAACGGTGTTAGCAAACCGGGAGGGTCAAGTTCCACTGACTCTAATAGGCAAGGTGGTCAGGTTCTTTATGTATGCGCACACCTGGAGACTCCTGACTCTTCAAGCGGACTTGACGGAAATAAACCGCCGCTTAGCAGAATGGATTGAATAACCTTGGGTAATATGTCGGCACGATATATCACGCCCTAACGAGAGAACACCCTGACAGTTTCGTACTACAAGTCACTTCACCACCATACAGTTTAAATGATACCACCGGCGTGTTGAGATTAAAATAATAAATTGTTTCCAATTCATCAGTTTATTCTATATATTTATGCTTCCTTTTACGGACAAGATAGTTTCTTCCGTGACTTTGAACGCATTCTGTTACGGGCTATGACCAATCTCGCTAACAGTTGGGAAATGTGTCATTTCGCCTTGTCCCTGAATGGTGAATTGCCTAACATTTGTCTTTTCTGACGATCACATTCCATTTCGTGTGATGGAACGCTTGGCCAGAAAGCATGTTCCATTTTCCTGGCACAGGTGGGCCCCTGTCAGGAACATAACACTTCTTGACAATGAACGCAGCACCGTCTGCAATGCTTGAGAAGCTATTCAAAAGCTTAGAACTGGCGTTCTAGACACATTGGCGGTAAGTTATCAAGTTTTGTTAGATGAACGAATAAAAGCTTACATCATTACACCACCAGATGGCAGAGTTGAAAGAACAACTGACTCGGCCGCAATTGCCTGGACCAGGACCATTCCGTGGCTTTCCCTTGACGTGACGCAGATAATAGATGCCTTGGTTAATCATAGTGGTGCGGCATTTTGGCCATCGCCCTCCGCAGTGGTACTCGGCATCGCTGAAATCAGTTCTAGCAAAGATTTCAAAGCCAGAATCCCGCTCGCTGAGATTACTTTCGGTATTGTTGGCGAAGTCTTCGTCCCAGTCAGGGTTTAGCTGAAGAAGCTCATCGTGGACTTCCTCAATGGTCCCGTTCAAGACAGTCGTATCTCCCCCTGGAGTGATTTCGACTTCCCACTCAGGTATGACAACGCCATATCCTTCAATGGGAGCGTCAAGCTCAGCTGCCTAGTTCACGCATCATCAGTTGGTTTCCATCGGGACCTCGAAAAAGCAGCATACGTTACAAAGGAGCGCAGCCCCAAACATGAAAGCATGGTTGACCTTCATGGCTTGTCGATGGGAATGTATCGATGCGGGAGAAGAAAGCCAGTGACCGAAACGAAATTTTCGAGGGAGTCGTTCGACTAATAAATAATCTCACGACTATAAACGGCTACTAAGATCGACCGTGAGGGTTTGAGTAGAAGTCGTCCTTTCAAGCGCAAGAATTTCCAGGACAAGACAAAATCCATGGAGCCTTTCCATACTGAAACCAGATGCATGCACACCTTCCCAATGTGGAGTACTATATCACAACTTTTCAATTACTGTTGGTTCTCAGTGGATACTGTTGTTAGTTGTCAGTGGACACTGCCGTTGGTTGTTGGTGCGGCACAGCCAAATAAGGGTACATTCCGCACGGTCTAGACTCGGTTGTATCATAGGCCAGCAACCGAAGAAGCATGGCGATAGGACTATGCGAAGTTCTTTGCATGAGCATGTACCTAGCCGCAGGTAACCCAAGCAAAACCGTATGTGACATGGCTCAGGCCCGTGGACAATTGATGAATGAACACAGCAGTCTGGCCTTGAATGTCATGTTATTCGGGGAGTTGCGAATACCGCTAACCAAATCAAATATTATTATGATCAGATTATATTGCCAAGCGGACACGTCGTGTGATTGGGAAGCATCCGCACCCACTTACGTCAGTAGACATCCACGTGCACTGTTGGTTGCGTTGTTACTTCTGCCTAAGAGTTAATTACTCGCCTCGGCAAGAACTCTTTTCTTTTACCAGCACCTCATTAACGGAGTCACGATCAGCCGAACCAGCTTAGGCCATTTCACACAGTACTCGAGACAATGGGCTTCCTCGACGTTGTTCTTTCAATACTCCCAAGCGTGCCATTCCTGCCGCCAGCGGCCCCGTCTGACGCCAGCAAACCCGGAAAGCAACAGACTACCCCGACAGACCGATTTCTAGGTAGACGGTACCAGAAGGATGACAAGAAGTCCCCTCCCGACCCTAAGGAATCTGAGAAATAAGCTTCTTATTATTGGTGCCCAACGGCACGTGTGGCGAAGATGCAGCCCCGTGTGCAGGCAAGTCTCAAGGTTGTTGCGCCGGTATGTAGCTAATATCATTGGTAGTCAAGGCAGGCCATGGCTTGACGGTACCTTTCGGTCAGGTCTAGGGTATAGGAGAGCTTAAGGACAGACGATAAATTCGATCCTTACATCTTGCCGGCTTAGATGCGATGCTATCAATGTGAATTTCTTACTCGAGCAGTATTTAACCTACTTTACTCTTTTCTATTACTCTTTACAATACCTAGGTTATCATGCTATACGTAGCGGAAATTAGTAAAAATGCCGCAATATGCCGGAAGCAGTGGGCTGCCTACATTGTTTAGCGTTCCTGATATTATGTAGATTTTATCGATGATAATATACAAATGGTTCTCTATTGATCGCAGCTCTCTTCTTAATGTTTTACTTTTGTATAGCACGCCGCAAGTGTGAGTAACATTGCTCCAGTAGTATATCATCTACCTCGACGCTCAAGAGGCATCCAATGCAGGTAGTGCCCCTAACTATTCAGCTTCTCGCAGACGAGGTATTATCCAACCCTAACCCTGTTATAGAGCTACTAGCCATCGTGCATCAAGATCTAGAACTGTCAATATTTGACAAATGCTCCAATGAGAGAAACGAGATCAAATCTCTCCCTGGAGATGGCCGGACTCTAGGGACTGGTGATGCAGTTGGGACCATCAAACTCTGGGGCTTTGAGGCATTCACTGTGCTCTACTATGTTAAGTCTAACGAGCGTGAGGCTAAAGCACTAGCTTTCAGCGGCGACGGCTTTAGACTACAATATCAGGGACTCCAATACCACAATCTGGGGGCCATTTGCTCTAGTTCGAAAGATAATATCAGAAGATTCAAGCATGAGTGACTCTGTAGCAACTTCAGTACCTATCTTTGGTCGGCAACGTGCCGGCTTCTTAATAACATGCGTTATTGCACCAGATGATGCAGGTTGTCTCTTTGCTGGTCGTACCGACGGTTCGGTTTTGGCATATGACTGGCTTACGGGAGCTGTTACCTTAACTCTTTATACTCACAAAACACATGAGTCTATTGCTCAGATATCATGGAGCCCCAGCTTTATAGCTGCTGATACAATCGTTTTTCCGAAGGAGGGAAAGCTTGTGATGGGGATTCACGGGCTCGATTCGCCCTACCAGGGGATTAGTTCTAGAGTCCAAAGCTTGAGGGATATGAAGGAATATTATTGGTGTTGGTAGAATATACCCTTTTAATATGATGCTATGAAGGAGATACCTGGCGTACGGAGTGGTCAATTCGATGTCTTTGCTACATATCCGGCTGGAAAATGTCGTCGGAAGGGCATTTCGGAACAATTCACACAGAAACTTTAGGTGCATAGTAACAAGCGGGGAGGAAAGCATTAAATAAGAAATAGAAGATTTAATGAGCGTATATCAGATGCTAGTAGCTTAAAGCAATAAAGAAAAATGACTCCCGATCCAAAATCCAAACCCCAGCCTCACCAAACTCATCTAATGATAAATCTAAATCTTACAGCCCTACCAAGAACTCGATAGCTCCATATCTCATCCCAATCTACCGGGCTTAGTTCCAATCCAGGAAAGCAAAAACCAAGTCCGAAATACCATCAATAGCACAGCCATCCGTATCCATAAACTGCTTATCAGCACATCCATAGACCCTCCAAGCCAGAACTTCATACCCAGCCTCAAGGGCCAGAGAGAAGTTAGGAATAGGGACATTAGGATCAGGAAAGGAAGTCAAACCGTTACCATCTCGACTACCAGCATCCAGGGTGATCTTGCCAGCCCAACGAGCAGGCATTTCCTTCATGTCAGTAGGGCTGATGCAGATGACCTGCAGATCTCCGCGCTTTAGGAGCTTGCGGTCTTGGACGAGGTTCCAGCGGTTGAGAACGGGGTCGTGCTTCATGACACGTACTGAGACTTCTGCGTGTGAGGAATCTGCGGCTGCGCGGATGGCCCAGCGGAGGAAGGGGCGGAGATAGATGGGGTTTTTCGCCTTGGGGCTGAGGGTGGATTGGGTGCCAGAGGCGGCGGATGAATGGTCCTTGTCGGTTTGGGGAAGAGGTTGAGGCATGATGAAGAGTGTGTAGAGAGTGTATGTTGAGTGTTGGTTCTGTTGATGAATGTTCAGCAAGTTGTTGAGTATGAGTCTGAGTTTCTCAGTTGAATTTGTGTGGAAGTAATACTTTGAACGAAGGGCTGGGCCTATTTTATAGAGTTAAATCTCGCAGTGAAGCTTGGAAATTGATTGTTCAGTGTTCAATTTCTTTGCTGCGGGGCGAAATGTGTTCTAGAGGTTTATTTCCTTACGTGGACGTGAACAGCGATATGAACAGAGGCATATCTCTTAGAGAACAAGGCAAATCGAAGTGTTAAGCAGAGTTCATATTAGAACTAACCACCGAGAGAGAAAATGTTGAATTGAAACGCTGCGAAGTAATGAACAAGGAAAATACAGTGACATGATCCAGCCGGTTCAATCTGGCGTTGAGGGTTGATCCTATGTAGACTGCACGGATAACAACCTTATTAATATTTAAAAGAATAAAACGAAACCTGGCCTGTTGTCGACAATAATTCCCTTTATGATCCTACTACTTAGTAATAATTATCTCTTTAAGTAATATTTCATTACTAACTATTACTTATAAATAGTTAAAAACCCCCTTCTGTTACCACGGATGGCTCTACATTTTATTAGCATTAAATTCAAGTTTAGTGAGGATTCTGAAAGGCTTACCCTGCCGTCCCAACACCAGAAGGTACCGCTGTCGTCACTATTCTTCTCCTCAATGACTGTAAGCATACCCCGTACACTTTCATCAGCCTCTAACATAGTTCCCACATCCCACGGAATCTCGATAGAACCCATATCGCTACACCTTGTTAGTAGGGTCGGGATTTCGTGTCCCAGGAAGGTATCCTTACGTATTGACCTCGCCTGGGTGGAGAGCCAGAACACATATCTCAGACCACTTTCCACCACGCCTCTTCAGCTCTAACGCCATATGTCGCAGTGCCTGGTTTAACGCGCTCTTGCTTGCGGCATATGCTGCATATCCATCTTCGTTGCCGAGGAAGTTGACAGCTGAACCTGAGTCAGATGAGATGAAGATGACTTTCGAGGGAGGAGACGTGGGCTCCAGGTTGATCAGCTTCTGCGCGCAGATGATGGGTCCAATGACGTTTGTCTCCAAATGCAATGCAAAGTCTTGGTATGTTCTAAGTAAGTTAGCAGATATACTTAAGGTGGTTTGGCATGGGGCAGTACAGTTCTGTTGCTCGATTCGGGTATTTAAGAACACCGGCATTCAGAATGATATTTCCCAGTTGCGTTCCATTCTTCACATGTGCACCCATCCTTGTAGCAAAGTTCTAAAATAGTAAGCTTTTTTTCACAACGACTAAGGGCGTTGAACTCACATCGATGCTTGCGCTGCTGGCAACGTCGCACTGCTCAATCACGCAACTCTCTGGCTTTCCATGGGCTTTAATCACGCTCAACAGTTGCTTGGCGTTATCCGGATTGCGTACTGTTGCGATAACTCGTTGTCCAGCCTCCAGAAGTTGCTTGACAAATTCAAGGCCGATTCCTCGGGAAGCACCAACTACTACCCATGTCGAAGGCACTGGATTCCCGATTGGCTCTGTCATATTGAGATTAAACGGAATAAATGGTTTTCATGAACAGTCAAGCGAAGGTGGGAATAGAATCTTTATAATAATTCAAGGCCATGATGCCTTGTCTTGGGTAGCTCCGCCTTGCTTGTGCGGGGTACTATAGCGCCAGATTTTAGGGCGTTTATCTCAATCTGGCAGTTAAAATGTATTTTATTCGAGGACGGTAATTGTATCCTGCTCACGCCAGCAACAATACAGATACGATCCCATCAGTCGCAAATAAGACCTGGATTTGGAAGTTGAGATGCAATTATTCGAATGTCCACCGTATGTTCGGTTAGTCTTCGCTTATCGCGAGCGGTACACCGGCTTGACAAGCTACGCCTATCGCGACAACAGGCGACAATCTCAGACATGTAAGCTTGACGCTACATTGATCAACAGCCGTGCCGCTTTCACAAAGAAACGTGCGGTCAGATGACTGCATCTTACCGAATACCGTAAGCAGAGGTTCTTACTCATATCAAAAGCTGTATAACCCAAACTCTTTATATTCTCAAGTATCAGATCTCAGCACAAGAGTCTCAGAATGTCAGACGCAGTGTACTCAACGCCTGAGTGGTATCTAAAAGCCCAGGACAAAGACGTAAGCAGCGATATAGGCCGATTGACCATTTACCACTTCGGATTCAAACAAGCTACACAAGGAACTTTGATCTTTCCACCACTTGAATTTTCTACTGCTCCTCGAGCTATACTCGATGTCGGAACTGCAGATGGTCTCTGGATACGCGACGTCCAATCTTCAATTCCTATGCCGACCCACGGAGAACATACATTCATTGGTACCGATATCAATGCCTCTTTCTTCCCAACTACCGCCACAGAAGGGGTCACGTATGTGAAACAAGACATAAAAGATCCAACACCTCAAAGCTGGTTTGGTTCTTTCGACCTTGTTAATATGCGTATGATCCTCATCGCCGCTGGTCCAGGTGCCGCTCAGCGCGCTGTGGTCAATGAGCATATCAAACTCCTCAAACCAGGCGGTTGGATCCAGATTGGGGACTGCGATCGTATCTGCACGACTCCTGAGACCGAGAACCCGCGTTATCATGATATGTTTGCATGCATCCGGGCTGTTTGCCAGGCATCAGGCCTAGATCCTCTCGAGGTGCCAAAGATGAAGTCTTGGTTGGTCGAAGCGGGGCTTGAGGATGTACAAGAACAGACGGCGATGCGGGCAGTTGGGAAGCGTAATGAGGATGAGGAGCTAGGGAAATTGGGGGTTGAGGCGGATTTAGTTATCGCGAAGGGATTTGCGGCGGGTGCGAAGGGTGAGTTTTGACAAGAGTTCAAAGATATGAACTAACTTTGACAGCGTTGAATCCGTCTTTTAAACCATTGCCAGATGGGCGCTTGGATTCATTGGTGCAGGATCTGGAGACAGAGTTGACCAACACGGGCGCGTATTTTCCTATGCGCTTCATCTGGGGCAGAAAGCCTGCATCAGCTTCAACTGAACGTACTTAGGCCTTGAAGTTAAAAAGCGTGTCCATTCAAAGTCATATTGAATTCCTGTCTTTGAGGTGACAGGCACCATAACCTTGATGGCCTAGCACAGCCGGGTCTCGAGTCGTAACCACTTCTTTCATCTCTTAGCTCTGTCAATCTGAATCATTGTCGGCCCTCCTAGCAACAGAAGCATATCCGCCGGCTTTCATATTGAATCGACGCCCCAGCCGAAACCGCGTAAACCTGTATCTTATTGTTTGTAACCACTGACGTTCCTTATCATATAACCCGCCGGCAATCCAGGCAAATAGATTCCATCGCCACAAAGCGAATTTAGTCCAACTCCTTGGAATGAAGTTATACATGCCAGCATATTCGAAAAAGTGAGGATAAAACCCAGCACAATCCCAATCAATAATCCACAGCTGCCCTTCAGGGTCCAGTACGATATTGCGAGGTGCCAAGTCATGATGTGTAAAGACAAACGGACGACTGTATGAAAACACTGCTCTTGGGCATGTTGCATGCTCATCTGGTGTCTTCTTGATCTCTTGGCCGAGCGTAGTAAAATTGGCCCAGAAGTTCAGAAAAGCATTGACTTGGTAAAAGGTTGCTTTGGGAGGCAAACCAAAAGTATCGTCGAGAAAGTATGAGGCACATTGGCCTGTCGCTAGTGATCCGGATGTGACTGACACAGCTGATCTCAAGCGGTGGACAACGCGACGCAGTTGAAAGGCAAGTCGAAGGCTAGATATCCAGCCAAGTTCTGCCCACGCTATATCAAGTGTTGTTCCGGGAATCCGATCCATAATGCAGAAGAAAGCATCGTCATCCGGGACAATTCGCCGAACGTGTGGGACGCGAATGCCAAGCTGAGATGCAAATTCCATAGCACTCACGGCGTCCTCGAGCTCATCCTTTGCATATCCCTTAGCCAAATACTTAGAAGACAGTGGTATGACATTCGAAAAGTTCGGTAGGCTAGGGAGAGAAATGATACGATTGGTAAGATCCAAGTCCGTATAGCTTAAGAGCTTGGCGTCGTCAAACTTGGCCTCCATTTTGAGGCTGAGGGAATTGTAAGAGAGAAAGAATAAAAGCCCGAGGTGTTCATAATCATGAATTCCAAATTTCCCGATGATTTTCCGACATATGTTGCATGGCTCGCAGTGCGTCTTTTGTCTGTTCCGAGACCAGCTCCTTTTTACTCGGCGATCGTAGAGTCGGTGGAGGGGTGTATAGGGCGCGATTGTGGTAGCAAAATAGCAACATGGTCAAGATGTTTGTTCTACCTGCTAGATCTATAGCTAAGAGGTAACCAACGACGAACATTTATTGCTCTTAAGGTAGAATTAGGTAATATTTCTCGCAAATTATCGAACAAGACGAGTCCCAGAATAAGCCCATCAATCCATCAAAGCCGTCTCCTCAGCTGGCAACACCTCCAACAAATTCCCATCAGGATCAGCAGCAAACACACCACGCTGATTAATCTTATTGATATCGAAAGCCAAAGACTTGGGTGTAAAAGTCCATGCTGCCAGTCAAGTTGCTGACGCTTATTCCAATTTTGTTCGTAAAGTAGCTTGTGGTTTCTGGATCTGAAGGGACATCAGATCCTGGGAGAAAGACCGGTGTGGTGGCCAAAGTTGAGCCCAAGAATAGGGCGAGTGAGGCAATTCTGAAGTGCATGTTGCGATATCTTCAATTGGGTGGTACTAAT
The DNA here is from genome assembly GCA_013184445.1 of Fusarium sp. NRRL 53497. Taxonomy (NCBI): domain Eukaryota; kingdom Fungi; phylum Ascomycota; class Sordariomycetes; order Hypocreales; family Nectriaceae; genus Fusarium; species Fusarium sp. NRRL 53497. The sequence continues at coordinate 509 of JABCJZ010000412.1, read as the reverse complement.
AAAATTCAGTCAATCTGAGTTCTCCTGGGTTAAATATCCATTGCCATAGTTTTATATCCCGTCTATAGACACAATTATCTGATCCGTAAGATTTCCGTGAAGTGAAGTAAGCTTAGCTAAACGGCTGCGCGACACGGCATGACACTGAACATGGCCTGACTGCCTGCACTGCCTGCATACCCTAGTGCTCGTACTTTATTGCCCCAATCATTTCTTGGCAGACAGTAAGCATGTTTTCGGTCAGATAAGATCGACATGTCTAGAAATTATTTTTCTAGTGATGAGGCTCCATCACCTAATCTTTTTGTACCTGAGCCATCTCCAGATAGTATGTCTATAGATAGCTATAATTCTAGTGATGTGCAAGCTAGTCAGGAGGATGATGGTGATACTTTAGAAGCAAATGATCTTAACCCTGACCCGATGGTGTTGACTGCATGCTTGGTTAACGACTTTATGATGAATGCGATTGGGAAAGCAGCACCAGTAGAAACTATAGATCCTATCTT